>JAULKM010011429.1:0-14761 GCA_032355605.1 Rubia tinctorum
ATGGGAAAAATGAAACTATTCTCTGTATCTCAAATTCAATTCTTATGAAAAAAGAGATGCTGCTATAAATTTGTATACTTGCTAATAAAGAGTAAATGGTGATTTTTTGTGAGGTGGACAGTTTTATAAGGTTTGAACTTCGAAGCCCACTTATATTCAGGACATTATGAAAAGTACACTGCTCACTGATCTGTTGACAGGCCCAATGGACTGGACTATGGTTAAGCCCATTTTTAGCACTGGCATGTAAATCTGTTTTTTTTCCTTCTAATTACAGCCTATATGTGACCACTTGTTTCAATGTTGTTAAACAAACTATTTACTTTCTATCATCACTTGGATCAGCATTTTTTTTTTAATTAAGAAAATTTAGAGAAGTGTCGTATCTATAAATTCGCGTTTCAGTAACTTTCATCATCTCCCGTCTCCCGTCCCCCAACATAATTGTTAGCATGCTCAATTATGTTTTACCTACTTCTCCAACTTACAATGATGACGCGATTAATTCAAGAAAATATTATTTCTTCAGTACATCTAAAGAGAGAAACACCTTAAAGAAAGTACCTGCAGCAAAATGAGTCAGAAACAAGGATCCGAAAGGGAAAATGAAGTTCACTACCGTGGGTGAGCTTTCAGCATGAACATACGACAATGAATTAATTTTAATTTTAATTTTAATTGGTTCTGAATTTTGTAATATTGTTTTACTTAATGACAATGAATTTAGTATTTTTTTCAAAATAAATGGATTAATTACGATTCTAATTAGGTGAGTAATAATTTAGATTAATTCGTAACATTCTAATTAATTTCAAATCTGAAAATTGAAATTTGAAAGTTAAAATTCAAATTAATTCTGAATTTTGTAAAGGTTAATGAATTAAGAACAATAATTATGATTATTGCTAGATTACTGAAATTTCAAATTTCAAATTTCAAATTTTGAAAATTGGAAATTGATATTTGAACATTTGAAATTTGAAATTTGAAATTGAACATTTCAAAGTCGAGAATTTTTTTTGAATAAGATTTAAAAGCAACTTTTACTGAAAACCAACAAAAATTATCTCTAAGAAGGCTAGCAATTTTAAGGAGACATTGTGTCCCTCCACAAGTATTTCCTGGGAATTTTGAGGACATTCTATAAAAGTGATTTAAATCTGTTCTAAATCCATTAATAATTTGTTTAATTGTTTTAAAACCAGATTTGTGAAAAAAGGCAAATGAAAATGTCAATACTTGAAATGTTGGTGAGTCTACACTCCAAATTATGTTTGGGAGTGGTCTACCAGAAGTGGATTTGCCAATGGGCCAACCCCTGGTAGTTCAGCCCAAGCTTGTTAGACCTACAGTGAGAAAGATGTTCATCAAATCAAGCATATCATGCCAACATTAACAAATGCTCAACAGGCGGGAATTTTGCCCAGCGAGTTTGATTGAATGGAATTCAAGACATGGAGTCAAAAGATGCACTTCTTCTTGACCACGCTGAATCTAGACAAGTACTTGGAGGAGGACAAACCTTTCATCTCTCCAGATACGTACTCACAAAAAAACCTTGGCAATTGGATTCAAGGGGACTATATGAGCAATGGATACATAACAACACGAATGATTGATTCATTGTACAATGTGTACAGTACAAAAAAATGAGTAAAGAGTTGTGTCTGACCTTGCACAAAAAATATAAGTCTGAAGATGTAGGTACCAAGAAGCATGTAGTGTCAAGGTGTCTCAACTGTAAAGTCAACATACTTGATGAAAATATTCAATCATTGTAGAAGTTATGTTCATAAAAATGTTAAATGAACATTGAATGGAGGGAAAATTACCTCAATTAATTTGAATCGGGATATGCTCCATCATAGGATACTTATTGTTGTTTGAGAGAAGAGAGTAGATTGGGTTCTTGAGTAGAGTTGAAATATTGTGAATGGAGAGGAAGGTGTGGAGTTGGGGTAGGAAAAAGTGCATGTGTTGGAGATGAGAAATGAAGGGGTCTTGTTGCTAAATATGATACATATATATATATATATATATATATATATATATATGAGATGGTTTGGGGGGGAGAATATGTTTAAAATTTTGGCTAAAATTTTTTGTTTCCCGCTTGAAATCGTCGATTACGTGTGTGCAACATCGCTTACATGGGCAAAATTATAATTTCAACAATTGTCATAAATAAATCGTTGTGAAGATTGTGGGCCCTTCTGAAGACATGTTTATACCAAACAGGAACAAAATACTCATGTACGTGCGAATAACAAATAGTTGTCTCCAAATTCGGATTTAGATTTTTCCCAATTCCTTGTAGGGATTTGAGTGCAAAAAATGAATAAATGCACCGGTAGTCCCAAAATCAGTTACGAAATTCCCAAAAATAACCTTGGTTACCCACATATTATACACAATGTCGGTATTAGAGACACTGGTCTTATCTTCAGATAAACTTCGAGCATATCTTCCACAATGAACCTTGTATATACACTTAAGAGTAATCATCTGCGATATACTCTAGACCATGTACTAGAAAACTTTTAGAAATAATGTACATGAAGAACATGGAAAATGAAATTTTATTTGATTCTATTTGGTTGAAATTATCCTTCTCATAACGCTGATAGTTAGGGTTGGAACACAATATTAAGAAAATGATGGACGATTAACCCAGTTCGCACCTCTGTTGGACAGTACGCATATTTTCCGTTTGGGTGCAAAATGAAGAAGTGTAGTGAGCATTCGAGGAAGTTGAGGGTTATAGCTTAGTTTTCTTAAAGTTTTGCCATGCACTATCTGAAGAGATTGTGGTCATGTTCCATTGACCAGAGCTTGTCAAAATCATATCATCGGTCTCGTGACTTGGTGAATTAGATAAGGATATCTCCAGTTTTGCATTGTGACTTCTCCCACTTTGTTGGAGGGTCATATTAAAAAAAATTGAAGGGAAATATACAAATATAACCCTACATAATTATGAAAGTGTAAATATAACCTTGAGATAATTTTTAGTGCAAAAATAACCCTAACTAATTTACATAAGTGTGGATATAACCCTAAAGGCTATATTCTGTCATTGACTAGTCATTTCCGGCCATTTAACAAATAAAAATGACCAAAATGCCCTTCAGGCTAAGACAAAAAAGCCCTTTGACCCACCACTGCCACTGCTCCACCACTTTCATCGTGCCACCGCTGCTAGACCCCCGACGCCAGATTCCCGACCTCAGATTTCCCCACAGATTTCCCCTCAGATTTCGAACCTCAGATTTTCAACCTAAATTCATATTTCCCATCACTGTCGACCATCTCGTCAACGGTTATTGACAGCACCGACCACCCGCCTTCACTCGCCCACCACCGCTACCCCTCCAGCCAACTCCAGCCAGCCCTAACGCCACCCTTATCCTACAACGCCTCTACAACTCCAAATCTCAAAACCCTAGCTATTCGGAGCGCCCCCAAATCTAAAATTAACGCCGATGCTTGGGTTCAAATCGACGTCGGCGCAAATGGGCTTCAACACGACACTGGTCTTCAACTTGACGCCGCAGGCGGTGTTGTCTTCAGCGTTCGACGGCCAACAGAAAGATAGAACAAATAGGTACATGTTTAGGTTAAAAAATGAGTCGCCGAACAAAATCACATGGCGGTCAGAGATGTTGAAGGAATTCTCTCCGAAGCAGTGGAGCAAATCTACAAGTGTGACGGAGATGCTGATTTGCCGGAGGTGACGAGGTGTGGAGCTGGCCGAAGTTTCCTTTTGGTTGGAATGGAGCCTCACCGGCTATGGTGGTGAGTATCTCATTACGGAGAAAATAGAGGTAAAATCGCAGATGAAGGTAATTTTAATATTTTTTGCAGAGGGGCAAAATGATTTTTTTTCATTGAATTCCGGCCTTAAACTGCCGGAAAAGGTTATATGTGCACATACTCTAACTATCTAGGATTATATTTGCACTTTCAATTATCGCAGGGTTATATGTGCACTTTCGTTAATTATGTAGGGTTATGTATGCACTTCGCTCAAAATTGAATTCCAATATTCGTTCACAAGACCTTTCTATCTCCATCCAAACTAATTAATGTTCCACGACAGTGATAATAAAATAGGCATGATCCTACAGTGACTTTCACAAAATCTTTTGATTAACCCTTGCATGCTAGTTATTAATCATATACTATATTATTAACTATTGGCCCTGTATTAGAACATTAGTGAAATTGATGGTTGGTTTTTTATTATCTTCTAAATTATAAGAAAAACCTTAAATGCGTTACTTCGTCCGATTTTGGAGAGGTAGAATTTATCTTCCAAATTAACAACGCTCATAGTCAAGGTATTAATGGATACTAATAAGAACAAGGGGAGAATACCCAATGTCCTTGATGCATAAGTCGTAGAAACATGACTGTGGTAATGTGATTCCGATTATTGGTTATATCCAATTTTGCATATTTCCTCCCCACCATCTTAAAGGGACCTAATTGTAAAAACAAAAAAGTTCACCGGCTATATTGAAATCAATTCCGATCGAACCGAACATTAATGAAGTTCATTGAAATTTACAATATCAATTACTAATGTCTAATTAACCGTATACCATTTTAACGGCATTTATGTTCATTTTGGTCAGACGTGTGCCAGTTGATTTTCTAGTGAACTGAATTGTTTTGGCCCAATATGTTCATGACCTACGTCGGTAGTATGTTCATCCAATTTCTCAAAGAATGACTTATATGCGACGCGGTTATGCAGTTAGTCTGACAGAGGCCCATTTGATAAGCAAGTGGGCTGAAATGCTTAAGCCCGCAGTCGAACAAATCGACTTAGCAATACCGTCGGTAGCGTATGCGACTCGCATGCGACGTCGCTTTGAGGAGGAATCCACAAGGCTCGTAACGACTATATATATGGACCCCACTGCATAATCTACTTTAAACATTCAACTTTTTCTCGAATTCAAATAGTCATCTTGCCCATCCTCTCAAAAGGTATGGTTTCTACATTTGGTTAGTTTACATTTTTTTAAATAGATATTTACTATTGAAATATTTATGTGTAAGGTGTTTGAATGTGTTATTTGCTTCATGTAAGATGTGTCAATGGATTAGGTTCATCGATTAGGTTATGGGGTTTTAGAATGTCTATTAGGGCGTGGCTAAATTATTTTTGGTTTATGTACTCGCTATTGGCCTATTTTTTTCATTGTTGTTGGAGTCTCCCCGTCCCATGAATGGATATTGCTTGTCATTCTTTCACCTTTCAGTTTGAGCGACAATTGTGCAACGTTGCTTGTTCATAATTTCTCTAGGTCGCATATGACGTCGCACTTTTATCGGTTAACCATTCGATTTAACCGAGTCGTGTGCGACGTTGCTTGCTTATAAATATAGCCTTTGAACCAGCATATGATGTCCCATACTTATCAGCTTTACATTCAGTTTTATCGATGCTTGTGTGACTTTGCATGTTCTTAATTTCTCTAGTTTACATAATATGTGACGTCGCACATGAATCGGTTAACCTTTAGGTTTGACCGAGCCATGTGTGACTTCGCTTTGACATGTTGCGTTCAAATATTAATTGATTAACAGTAAATTTATTTATAACGAGTGATGAAAATATGAATTTCAGGAATTATGTCTGACAGTGCTGGTTCGCGCAACTCCCCCATTGTGGTGAGAGATTTATTTTTTATATTTAAATTTCATTTTCTAGCTTGTGTTAGCCATAATCAAATGTTATTTACAAATATTTTATTTATTAACAGATCCATAGCGATTCAGATGATGAACATCCGCAAACAACGTTTGGTAACATCGTTCCACATTTCATCCACACCCTAACGCAGACGAAATTCGGGGAAGTTCCCATCCTGGTAAGTAATCACTTTCACATAGTTTTTTTTTTCAATTTTCATAAATCTTTTTCTATACTATACTTTCATATTAAATCAACGTGGTGTTTTTTTAAAAATCCAATACGTTCCTAGTCAGATTGTGGAGCTCCTACCCCGTACAAGTTGCCTGCTGCTCTTAGGTGCAACGGAAGGGAATATCACATGCATTACTCGGGGAATAGGAGGCTGAAGATCCTGACGTCGAAGGGTTTTGAGCAGTTCCTCATTGGTGAGGTACTCATAAAAGGGGACACACTCTACTTCAAGCTGGTCAATGTTGTCGGCCTTTTAGTTTTAAATGTCGAAGTTCTTCCCTATTGGTATTAATTGTGTTAAATCGTATTTGGAACAAGATTAATTTGTTGTATTACAATATTTAATCTTTTATTCCTTTTGTTAGCTATGCTAGTTAATGTTAATTAATCCCTAATATTTAACCTAACATACGCACAAAGTTTTAATTGTAGTATCAGTAACAAAACAAAATTCAAATTCTTGTTGCAATCAGTCTTGAACTACCAAATTTGAGTTGTGAAAATTGTGTTGGGGAAAATTACCAAAGTGAACTCGAATTGTTGACAAGCTTCTTGGTGGGTTAAAATTGTTAGGCCCACCAAACTCTATGACTTAACCAACTGGTCGACAACTTGTTGACTAAACCGACACTGGTGTGACGTTGCATATATCGAGGCGAACTACACAATGGTTCGAAACGTCGTTGTTTCAAAACATGTATAAATAGGGGGACCCTGAAAATCAGTTCAACCATTTATTCACAAATTTCTCGCAAATTCCAACAGTCTCCAGTTTCCTCCTCATCTTTCTTTTTAGGAAAAAGGTTGGTTTTTCCCTATCTCCTAACATATAACTTCTTGAATTCTTACTTTATAATATCATATATGTGGTATGTGAATGTGTTTTGATTTTTGACCATCTAGTTTTGTCTTGGATTTTTTAAAGTGTGTACTTTCTTTGAGTTTAAACATAAGTACAATGATTTTTGTGTGTTGGCAAAGGATTTTTGTTTAATATGATGTTGATTATGCTTCATTTTATCTGGTTGTATGTGTTTCTTCGCGTTGCTTCCTCAGATATATGCGACTTCTCTCATCTGTCTTTCACAAATCGTTTAATGTGACTATAGTGAGACGTTGCATATTCTTATTTCCAGTAGGTTATCTTTAAGTTTGTGACGTCGCACTATTATCGGGTGTCCTTCATCTTTAACGAAATGTTACGGACATCGATACAAGACGGAAAATATTCAAATTGGCACTGTATGGCTAATGTTTATCATATTTTCTCTTTGTAAACATAGCCATGCAAAAAATATTCACATTTTTACTCTACTCTATCTTTACAATAAAAACATGAATACTAGTAATCCGGTGCATATAAACATTTTTATAGCATAAAATAAATATATATTACCCGATACACAGTAGGTGGAATCGACGCTGCATTGTAAGAGAGATCTTATTCCATTAGAGGGTTTTTAAATTTTTTAGGTTATTGATGATATGAAATAGGTGAAATTCTACCTCGTTTCCACAACCAACATAGAAATTTTTTACTTCCTATCATTGCTCCTTTAACACACTATTCAAATTTTCTAATCTTCGAAGGAAAAGGCCTCACATGTCACATATCTAACAAGAGCTCTAGTTCTCACAATATGTTTATTTTATTCATTATTTAACGTATCCTCATTCCAAGCAGTTAGCCTACTTTTTAGAACTTAATCCCAGTATAATTAGAGCTTTAATTGCGAGAAAATTCTTGATACCCTGTTATTTTAAGCATGTCATCTCCATCACCTGATCAGTGTGATTTGCAATTTGTCAAAAGATAATAATCTTTTTATGCAACATCAGGTCATTATCGATAAAATGAGTAGTCGCACACAAATAATTCAAAATTTGAATTTATGTCCCTGTAGAATTGTAAGACATAGATGATGAAAGTTTCCTAATTTATTGTTGCAACATTCTCCTTTTATCCAAGAGAATAAGAATAAAACATCATAAAAATCTATGACTGGAGAACTACAAGAAGAGAATAAAACATCATAACAATCTATGACTGGAGAACTTCAAGAAGGGATCACATATCTGGGTTCTAACTTTTATGATAATTCACAAAATTCCTCTTTCTCCGCAAATTTGAAAGGCAACACATCCTTAATTATCAATTTAGCAAGATTTCTACACCTTGTTTGATTAAAAACCGGGTGTTGAAATTCTAGGAGATTTTTCTACCTTAGGCTTTGGATGATTTTTCTGTTTCAGTGTATTCGTGCCAAAGTTAACTGTTGATGTGTGTCAACCCGCCAAACCTGCAAAAAAATGAAGAAGTTCCGATGCCAATGTCAGACCAAAAGAATTTGATCTAAGTATTGAGAATAGAATGAATAAGAGTAAGAGGAGACATACCTCGATATTTATAGGAGTTGACCCGTGAGATTTTTTCCAATCACATTGGGATGAATATGCATGTTCCATATATAAATAGGTGTCTTACCATGATAGAATTACCATAAATTCCGCATACCATATTTGTACTTAGAACGGGGTATGTTTCTGGAGACCATTGATTTGTGTTGGGCTTCGATCCAATGAATATGGTTGCATGGCCATCGGCCCAAGTGGTGAGTTTCGGCTCAATCTCAACCCTCATCAATTGTCAACAAGATAGCGGAAGGTCATGCTTCGGCGAAAACCCTTGGTTCACTCATGCTTCGGCATCGAAAGTTTAAACTAGGGACCCTTGATTTTCTTTGTCATTAACAATTAATGTTGTTATTGACTTATCTATCATCTCTAATTAAGGCATGGCGCATGAACGTCCTGGACAGGTGAAAAGTTCCTGCATAATGGCGGTCATTCAGTTTGCTTTCAAATTGGTAATTAACTACGCTTTCCGAGGCATATTTTGATTTTCTCTTGCTGCTATAAAGCTCGCAATTTGGAGTTCATTCCTTGCAACATTTTCTATTTTTCCCCTCTAGCACTAAGAGTTCTAGTCATGCTGTATTTTTCTTTTCATATGCTTTTTCTTCCTGGGAGAGCCCTCAAATTTATGTTTTACTTACGGCGATATTCTTGATGAAAAACAGAATTCTCACTCTAAGAAGAGTGAACTTATTGCCGGGATTGAGGTATTTCCTACCCTTAAGTCTCTAGTATTCTACTTAGAGTGCTCGTTGTCTATTAATGATCAACTTGTCGTCTCTTAGTCAAGTAAACTAGATCCTTGTACATTCTTAGTATCTTGCTTTTATGTTATCATCATTTTGATCATTTTTCTTTTCCAGTGAATTCGGTCAGTTACTACAAGATAGGGCCAGACAAAGGAATTATGCCTCTCGTGATATATGTTTTCCAATTGTGTCAAGGTGGGCATGTTGGTTTGACTACTCTTACCAATAAGGTGGTTTTCATTAGCGATATCCATGGCTTGCACATGGATTCACTGTCACTTTGGTAGGGAGTAAAGGGCTTCAAATATGTCTTACATGCGATCAATCGAGGCTTTCTACAGATCCTACGGGAGATATCAACTTTGGCTAGGTGGTGTAGCTTTGGAAAGGTGGCACAGTGGAAGAATGTGCAAGCGTTTCCCCTTCTTCATCTTCATGCCATCAGCTTCTTCACTCAGCTTCTTCACTGAGAAGTTTGGAACCCAATTTGGATGTTCTTCGGCCGGAGAGGTGGAGAAGTCTAGACTGTAGGATGATCTTGAATATTAAGAAACTGCCAAAGTCGGAGAGTGTCTATCATTCTGAAGAAATTGTTCCATTACCTATTTAGCTGATGCTTAAATCTGTAATATGATATGATAGCTTCAGTTGTAATCCCTTGTTTTTGTATACTTGAGAATTTCTGATTAATAAATCCCCTTTTCTTGGCTTCTAATGCTATTTTATTCATTTATGCTTCTCTTATCCCTCTTGGAGAAATAATCTTTCATCTGAAGAGTTGGTATGAGTGGTGACCCTTAGGAATTTGTATAAATATGGTAGGACGAGTGTTGATCCAAATAATTTATATCTCGGAGATGTCTACCTAATTAGGCTTTTTTCCGGCCAGGTAATCGTCACCACTTAAGCTTTCACCGCTTTCCTCATCCCTTTTTGAGTAAATTTTGATTCTACACTCATAGGGTTCATTGATGGAGATTATTCTCTGGTGGGATTTTGCACAAGGAGATTTTCTTCTAATGAATTATCTCATTGATGGGTAGTGGCTATCCTCTTATGAGATTTCACCCGATGGAGATTATCTTTTGATAAGATGTCTTGTTGATGGAGAGTAGCTATGCTCTAATGGATTTTCAATCCATGGAGATTATCTTATAATAAGATATCTCCTTCACGGAGAGTGACTATCCTTTGTTGGAATTTTAGCCGATGGAGACTATCTTGTGATGAGATATTCTGTTGATGGAGAATGGTTGTCCTTTGATGGGATTTTAGCTGATGGAGATTATTTTCAAATGAGATATCTCATTGATGGAGATGTTCAACATCATGTGGAATTTGAACATAAATTTTAAATGGTAATAATTTTGTGGCTGATGAGACTTCAAATGCATATATTTCCAAAAGCATTTAACATCTCTTTTGTTATCTTTTGTGTGGTAGATTACTAGATATAGCTGAGTTTATATTACAAGGGGATTAGATGACCATTTGTGTTTTTCATATCTAAATCCCTTATTTTGTAGCTTACTTTAGATTTAATGGATTCTATGTCCTTATGAGCATCTAGATCCATTTTTGTGAGCTTTTAATTGTAGATTGCTCGTAGAAACTTCAGACTGTTTAGAAGGTCGTTCGCAAGAATGACAGTAGATTGTAGAAGGCCATTCACAAGGATGGTAGTAGACTTAAGGCCACGAGCTAAAAACATGGTAGTAGATGGATGCGCCAAAGCAAAGGAGTCAAGTCAGGAAGAAATCAAGACTGTCACGACCCGTGTACATTTTCACAGCCCATGCCAAACCAATTGCTAAGGAGACTAAGTCCAGGCACAAGCCATGTGCTTTTGCACGGCTCGCGCATTCATAGGTTGAAGATCCAGGACTCCAGTTCACGACCCATGAGATTTTATATGGTTGCGTACTCTGAAAACCCAGATAAGCTCTCTAATCCTTGGCCTGCACGTTTTTGTGTGGGCCGCGTGCTTAGTTTACCCGTTACGACACGCGTTCTTTTGCGCCATCTGTGCGGTGCTGGTTGTGCACTATTGCACGACCCGCGCTGACGTGAATGATAGGATTTCTACTCATGTTGAGATTTTCTAAGGCCCAATTCCACCTACTATATAAGTAGCCACTAGTTTACTAGGGTCATAATTCCTAGACCTAAGAGTAGGTAAAGAGAATGAGGTCATCTCCTCTCTTCATTTATATTTCCTTATTTTTGCTTGTGGCATTGAATCCAATGATTGCTTTGGATTCAATGTATCTATTTATTTCTTAGGAAACTATTTGTATTCATGACTTGATGTTGGCTTTGTGAGATTCTTATATTTCCATATCTTTATATTCAATTAATATTTCTGCTTGACTTATGCTTTAAATTCTTGTGAGATGTATGCCATGTATGTTTTGTGATCCACCCATACATTCATGTGTAGTATACCATCTTGCTAGGCTTGAATTTCTATCTTGGGAGTGTTTGTTTTGAGCTATTGTAGGTTCGAGAATACCAAGGAGGTGAGCGAATGCATGAAACCCCAAGATTACCGTCCTGATTGTTAGACTCTAACCTAATTAGCTAGTCTTGTAATAATTATTCATGTTAGGGACGTTAATTGATCCTTTACGAGGGGAAACCCTCTGCTTACTTCGATAGATTGAGTATGATAGTTTGTAGCGAATAGAGATATTGTTTAGGGACTAGAGTTGTTTCAACCCTAGAGTCATCAAGAGATGTCAATTCCTTTGCCTTTCTAGGCCTAGGGACTGGTGTCTGGAGTGGAGTGCCCGAGACGTATTGTTATCACTCTCATATCTAATGATTGCGACCCACGCAAAGCTTTGTTCCTTTAAGCGGGGGTTTATTAGTATTGGAAGTGAGATTGATGGGGTAAGAGGAGAGGATCCATAGTTCGATCAGTGCAATTTCCCTAATTACGGAGATGGTGTGGTAGCTTCAGAAAGTGGAGATGAACCTTTGTGTGACAAACATTGGGAATTCCCAGCTATCTCCACACTATGTTACATAAGCATGAGATAAGATTATAAGTCTTACATGTGATAGAATCTATGATCAAAGTCATCAATCGGTCATGTTATACAAATATCCTCAAGGCTAGTTTATTATAGTTTTTACTCTCTCTTGTTTTCATGTTCAGTAGTCGTTAGACACAAACCCCCTATCATATGTTTGAAGCACTAGCTATTCCTGACACACAATCGGAGTGACGCCCAATTGTGGATTGTGTTTAGTTTACTTTCAAATTCTAGTATCTCTGTGGATGACCCCGGACTTGCCACTAGCTACTCTATAGTGGTTAGTAGTGAGCACGAGAGCAACTTATAAATTTCTATTTTTGAGAAGCGCCCGCGAGTAATCTGGTGAAAAGAACGACTCCCCGGGTGTCTATCAAATTTTAGCTTTGTGGTCGGGGATACTATTTTTAATTTGATTATTAGCTTGAATAACTAGTTAGTTGTAGTAGTTTGTGCTTTTCTTTTCTTTTTATAGTTTTTTTGTTGGTTATTGTGTAGAGCTTTTTAATAGTTTTTCTTGTTACTTCTAATTTGTTTTTCTAGTGTTATTTTTGGACTTGTAGTGTTTTTCTCCTAGTTTATAGTATACACATGTACCATGAACCAAAGAGCTCTACACTACCAATCAGAAAACATAGGTGGGCGAAGAAGGAGGAGAAGGAAAGTTATAAGAGAAGTTCTGCAGAGATCGACAGTTGGCTAAAAGTTAGATAGAGAAACTATGACAGAAGATAACACGATTTTGAGGGAGTTGATGGCTCCTAACTTGGAGAATCAATGCCTCTGCAATGTCTTCCCACCTTTTTTGCAGAATGTTACATGTGAGCTCGAGAATGGGATGATTCAATGTCTTCCTACATTCCATGGGAGGTCGGGAAGGACCCAAACAAGCACTTATCAGAGTTTCATTTTGTTTGTACAAACATGAAACTTCCAGGAGTCTCGGAAGAAAACTACAACTTACGGTCCTTTTTGTTCTCACTTTGATACGTGGCAAAGGACTGGTTATATTACCTTTCACTTCCTGCCAGGATGTATCACTTCGTGGATAGATATGAAGCTCTGGTTTTTAGAGAAGTATTTTCTAGCGTCAAAGTCTGGTGAGTTTAAAAAACAGTTGTCAAACATCTCGAAACTTCCCAATCAGTCCCTTTATGAGTATTTGGAACACTTCAAGAGATTGTTAGAAAGCTACCCTTATCATCCATTCAAAGAAGAAGATCTTGTGTACTATTTCTTTGAGTGTTTGTGTGATGAGGACATGTGGATGGTGAATGTCGCGTGCAATGCATCAATAACCAATAAGAGCCCCAAGGACGCGATGGCTCTTTTGAGGAGATGGAAAATAGAACGTGCCAATTTAGGACCCAGTCAAGAGTCAACACATTAGAAGAACCTACTCACTCCCCTAAGCTAGAAGAGCAAGTCCAAACCCCTGTATTAATAATGAAGGAATTTATGAAGTGGAGGAATCACCAAGTGAAGGTTTGTAGGATTTGTAGTTTAGACCATCAGATGGATATGTGCCCACAAGTAGTGGGGGAATTTAAGGAAGTAAAGGCCTTAGACTACAATGGAGGGAATAGACAATTTGGTAGGGGGCAGCAACAAGGTTTCCACATGAACCAAGGGGGGAGGGGGGATAGTCACAAAGACCCATATGCCAACTCTTTAAATCCCTGATATCGCGACTACCCAAATTTCTGGTGGTGCGATGACCAAAAAAGTTACAACCAAGGGAGAGTTCTACCTCAACCTTACCTAAGGGATGATCGGCCTTCCAACAATAGTGGTCATCTCTACAAATGGTATCGAGGTGATATTTCGGAGTCAATCACTCAAATGACAAAGAATAATGACATGTTTGCAGAGCGTACAAAGCGAGACCTCGAAGAGTTAGGCACAAGAGCACTCTTAAGCATTAACATTGTGGAGGTACAACTGGGGAAATTGGCCACCTCTGACTCTAGGGATTCCGGAAAGCTACCTTCTCAACCTAGAGTTAATCCAAGAAATGTGAGCGTTTTAAAGTTGAGAAGTGGAAAAGAAGTGAGAAAAGCCAAGAAAGATACTTTGCAAGAAGATGACAATATAGTGGAAAAAACCAAGGCTGCATTTGAAGAAGAAGAAGAGATACTCATCGAGGAGGAGCGCGGGGTATAGCCCTCTACCACCAAGGCGAAGGAAGTCAACCCTCCGCCACCATTCCTAAGTGCTTTGAGGGGAAAGGCAAAAGTGGCTTCCAACTAGGAGAAAATTCGTCAAGTCTTCAAGAGTTACGAGGTTAGTGTCTGGGAGGTCATCTTCGTACCTATCAAAGATACAATTTATAAACCCTAAATGCTTACTAAATACAATTAAGTAGATAGTGGCAAGTCGGGGTCATCCACAAAGAAGAGAGATTTTTCTAAGGGTTCATGCATGTAAGGGTGGATATAAGCCTAGATAAAGATATATACACATGTAAAGAAGCATGTAAAGAAGGGGGTTTTTGGTTGGTTTTTCTAAGTTATGAATTAAAAGAAAACACAACTATCAAAGTAGGCTAATTATGCTATCATGCAACAAACTACTAAAAAGATGGTAAAATCACAATTAACAAAGCCTTGGGTGCAATTGAT
>JAULKM010011440.1:0-14760 GCA_032355605.1 Rubia tinctorum
ATAGTTAGGCTTATATGGGTCTACGGGTTGGGTCTGGGTCGGGTCTGGGTCTTAGTATTTTAGACCCGGACCCGTATTTAAAAATCTAGACCCTTACCCGGACCCGGACCCGATGGGTCTAAAATTTTTGGACCCATACCCGACCCAATGGGTCTGGGTCGGGTCCTGGACCCATGATCATCCCTAGCCGCATCCCTAAGCCTTGTTTTTGACCTTGTCATCGGTCCAGCCATGTCACTTAGAGGATCGCGAACATAACCCTTGAATATTTGATCAATACATGGAATATATTCATTTATGGTGGTAGTCATCTTGGCATCTCCATCAAACTCTGTAAGCCTCAAATATGCCTTCAATGTAATCCGAGATGGGCAAGGTTAGGCCATAAAAAATAATGTTGTTCATACACTTTGAGAAGCCCATAAAGTGGACCTTTCACCATATTATCGGCGCAAGGTATCCCAATTTCACAATCATTCAGAAATGAGTGATGCTTCATGAATGGAACTATATCACTAGAGGTAATTACACTTTCATAACATTTACCTCCATTCACCATATTTCTAAAATACACAACTACACAAAGGATAACCCACCTTCCACTCTACACACGCACCTTTCTCTAGCCAAAGATTCCACGGAAAACTAACCCAACCCAATATAGGACCACTAATTAATAAATTTGTTAAAAAACCGTTAAACACACTTTTGTAGCCAGCACCTATACTGCTCCATTTATAATTTAAACTTTCCCTATATTTCGGGCCATAAGTAACCATCACCAAGGGTTACAATAGTTCAATTCTCTGTTACAATTTTCCACACCTCTTCACCCACAAATTTGTCTTTCACTTTGCTCTTAACTTATTATCAAACTAAAAAGCAACAATATATTCACCTTGAGACTCGCACATATATTCATTTAATCAATTTGATAAAAAGTCTATTCGCTTCACTGACCATGACTTCCTAGCTGGGGGACTTATGGTATATACCTGCCAAGTCAAGCAAAGTCCAGCACTAGAATAAAACCTCACATAAGAAGATCAGTTTGTTAAACATGCACTATATTTCGCTTGAGGTAGAAGAAGATTCAATGACCACAACACTCTCTACTAGACCACGATCTAGAATAGTGGAGCACATCACACCTAACACGATCACACTATCAAGAGGCTTATAAATAAATATGTAGAACACCAGTCAAAGGTAAGAGGATAATGGCAAAAAACCTATGACACAAATGATGACAACACTAACTTGGGCGTCACAGCGTTTTCCAATAGATTACCCCAGGATCTCTTTTGCAGGTACTTGAAGTGAATGAGTTTACCACGTTGATTCAGAGAATTTTGCTGGTCTAAAAAGGTCCCTCGCATCAACAAGCAGATTCATTGATACCCTCTAACTAGGTATGTGACATTATGTATGTCTCGAAGACCCAGAGTAGCTATAATTCATTTTCATTAAGGTTTGGGGATATTGTAGTTATCAATAATAATGGTGGAATTACTTATAAAAATAGTTATCTCTTCTATGAAACTACTTATATCTTTATATGATGTTTCATGAATTAATTAAGTTTATGTAAGGAAAAAATATATCCAGCTAGAACCACAATTTCGATGACAATTTGGCTGTCAAATATTAGTTCGCCAATAATTCTGACTTAAGTTTCAAAATCGAAACTCTGTTTACTAGTACCAGATTACTTAACATCAAGTATAGCAAATTGAAAACCAAAATAAGAATTGGACTACAAAAATATATTCAAATAAATTCCCAATATCGCAACATCCGACAGTATTTCAATTTTAGTTTCGGTAATGAAATGTCTATAAACTGTCACTCAGCTTCTAGTATCGATAGTATTTTGGCCTTAATTATGATATTAGAAGAAACTAGATTACCTAATAAGTTGGCATGTTCTGGAAGCACAGTTCCAATTTTAGAATTACATATCGAGCAACATGGTCTGCAACTCTTGACTCTTGAAGGCTTACACGACGGTTGAAAATAACTACCTGCAGCAGTTTGAACCACTGTGGTTAACTATTTCCGTGGCAGTTGACACCACACTACAAGAAAATGACTTTTTAATTTGGAATTTTGACCTCAGTTTTTAGATTTTAAATAAATAACTGAGGTAAAAAGTTCTTTACCTCGGTTTTATTTAAAAGGAAGTAAAAGGTATTTTTTACTTTGGTTAAAAATTAACAGAGGTAAAAGGTAAGTTATTTACCTTGGTTTTATTTTAATCGAGGTAAGAAGTCATGAAAAATAACTGGCATCGTACTATCAATCAGTTAGATCGACGACATAACTGACGATTGTTCGGCGTCAACTATTATTGAAAAAATTGTTTCGAAACAAATTGAAATAATTGATTTCTTGTTTGGAAATAATTGAAACATTTGATGTCAATCGTGAGTACAAATTAATTTTAATTTCAATGTTAGGGATTAAAAATTAGATAAGCGGGCGATACGTAATAAAAATAACTTAACCATTAGTGCACAAGATCAAAATCATGTTATACGATATCCAAATATTAGTGTACAAGATCAAAATGACATAAGCAAAATTATTCCAATATTCCAAATGACAATAATTTTTTCATCTCAATTCCACATCAAATACATCAAAATAAAAAAAATCAACGATAACACAACTTCCCTCTCCCAACCATAACCTTGAATATTACGCACTACACGATAGACTGAAGCAGCTTGAAGAAGAGCGCATCCCCAAAAAATAGAACGATTTTCGTAAGAAATTTTCAAAAACCCTTTAGGTTAAGGCATTGATTATTCTTTTTCCTTATTAGCTCATGGGCCTTCAATTACATTTGAAGCTTTTCAGCTGAGACAATGATTTTGTATTTTATATTTGTTTAGATTATAATTTATAATAAATCATCCTAGGTGAAGTATTCATCAAATTTCCACTGTGTTAAAATTTTCAGTTTTGGAACATCGATGATCAGCTTGGTAGGAGCTTCAAGGGTTGTTTTGCTCAACAAGGTTTGGAATACGTCGGCGGAGAGGCAAACAATCAGTCGGGCTTACAGGCTCAGATAGAAGAAAGTGATGCACATCTATAACTTGATGCTGCATGAACTACTAATGGGGACAAGTATTCAGATAGGTGGAGAAGGTAAGATTATCCAACATGATTTATTTGATCCAACACATAGGAGAATGCGAAGGAGCAGTACAACTTCAAATCATAGTTCGGGCACGTGTATATGTACACAAGTGAGTGCATGTTTAATCTACAATGATAAATGCTCGAAGTTTACTTAGCAAGAGACCTCATTCAGGACATAGAGTTACACATTGAAAACATGTAGAATATTTAGAACAACGGTATACTTTTCAAAGTTCATGAAGTTTGTTTGTTTTGTTTTTTATTCTTATATATATTTAAAATATTTTTCACATTCAGCAAGTTGCCACTGTGTTGTAGTTAACTATACATATACTAAATGAGGTCTCTAGCTACGTAAAATATAAACATAAATAAATAAGTTCGTATATCGTGCTAGGTTAAATTAGCACACACTTGTTAACATATACATGTGCACGAATTATGATGTAGTTTTTTTTTAAATGGTAATAAATTTCCCATTAATTTTGTTTTCATAAAAAAAATCACAATAATTGGAGAAAAAATTAAAATAATGATAGCCAAAACTATACATTTCTATTATATACGTTATATATGTTTTCGGGAATAGATAGTTCGTGCACATTCATACTGTCCTGGAATAGTTTACATGTGTTTGAGAAATATTATTGACACTATTTAGGTAATTTTGTTGGCCATTTATATTTTTACTATCAATAAAAATAGTGAATCCCCAAGCTCTATGCTTCTCTATCCGATTTTTATCGATTTTACTCAAAATACCCCTCTTGGTCATCTTCTTGACAACTTAAATTCGACTTGGAGTATTAGCTGCATTAAGTTTTGAATTAAATTTGAAGCCTTTCAGCTGAGATAATGATTTTGTGTAGAATATAATTTCTAATAAATCATCCAAGGTATAATATTTTGCAATTTTCCACTGTGTTAAAATTTAAATTTTGGAACATAGGCGATCAATTTGGTAGAAGATTCCAGGGTTGTTTTGCTCGGCGTGGTCTGGAATTCGTCAGTGGAGAGGCAAGCAATCAGTCACGCTTACAGGCTCAGACAGAAGAAACTTGTGCACATCTATCATTTGAGAGTTGCAGGAACTAGTGAAGGGGACAAGTATTGCAGACATGTGGAGAAGGACAGGTCATCTAACATGTTTCTTCGCTCTAACACTGAGGAGAATTCAAAGGAGAAGAATGCTGCTTCAGATTTTAGTTCGTGCATGTTTATATGTACACAAGTGCGTGGAGGTTTAACCTAGTACAATAAATGCTTGAAGTTTGCATAGCAAGACACTTAATTCCGTAAATAGAGTTAGACACGGGAAACATGCAGAATGTTTGGAACTTCAGTATCATTTTAAGGTGTATGGAGTTTCTTTGTTTTGTTTTTCATATATTTATTTATATATATGTATGTATATATATATATATATTTAAAATTTTCACATTCTACAAGTTTCCACTATGTTATATTGAACTATCTATATTAAATGGGGTCTCTAGTTAGGTAAAACATAAACATAAATAAATTTGTTCATATATCGTGCCAGGTTAAACAAGCACACACTTGTTTACACATACATGTGCACGAATTATTATCAAGGCCTTTTAAAATTGGTATTAAATTTCCCATTAATTTGGTTTTCACAAAAAAAAAATCACAATAATGGGAGAAAAAAGTAGTATGATAGCAAAGAAATTTACTTTTCTATCATATCTATAATGTATGTTTTCAAGAATGGATTGTGCATGCACATTTATACTGTCCTGAAATAGTTTACAAATGTGTTTGGGAAATCATATTGACATGATTTAAATAATTTTGTTGGCCATATATATTTTTACTATTAATAAAATAGTGAATCCACAAGCTCATGGCTTCTCTATCCATTTATTATAGATTTTTCTCAAACTAATCATCTTGACCACTTCGATTCGACCTAAAGCACTAGCTGCATCAAGTTTTGAATTACATTTGAAGCCTTTCAGTCGAGTCAATGATTTTTGGTATTTTGTTTGTTTAAATTATAATTTACAATAAATCATGCAAGGTAAAATATTCTGCAATTTTCCATTGAGTTAAAATTTCACTTTCGAAATGCCGCCAATAAGCTTGGTAGGAGCTTCTGTGTATTTTTGCTCGACCTTGTCTGGAATCAGTCGATGAGGAGGAATGCAATCAATCACGCTAACAGGCTCTGACAGAAGAAAGTTGTACACATCTATCACTTTATTACTGTAGGAACTAGTGAAGGGGACAAGTATTGTAGACGGGTGGAGAAGGACAGGTTATCCAACATGTTATTTGCTACAACACTGAGGTGAATGCGAAGAAGCAGAATGCAGCTTCAGATCTTAGTTCGTGCACGTGTGTATGTACACAAGTGCATGCAGATTTAACCTAGAATAATAAATGCTTGAAATTTACCTAGCAAGACACCTCATTCAGTAAATAGAGTTACACACGGAAAATAAGCAAAATGTTTAGAATGTCAGTACCAATTTCAGGGTTTATGAATTATATATATATATATATGTGTGTGTGTGTGTGTGTATTAAATGGAGTCTCTAGCTAGGTAAAATATAAAGATAAATAAATAAGTTCATATAACGTGCTACGTTAAACAATCACGCACTTGTTTAAACATAATTGTGAACGAATTATGATCTAAAACTATTTAAATTAGAAATAAATTTCCCATTAATTTGGTGTTTATAAAGAAAAATCACAATAATGGGAGATAATTAATATAATGGTAGCCAAAATATATACTTTAATATCATATCTATAATATATTCTTTAAAGAATATAATTTGGATGCACATTCATTCTGTCCTTGAATAATGTAAAAGTGTGTTTGGAAAATCATATTGACATGATTTTGATAATTTTGTTGGCCAATTATATTTTTACTATTAATACAAATGATGAATACCCAAGCTCTAGGTTTCTCTATCTGGTTCTTATCGATTTAACTCAAAATACCCCTATTGGCTGTCATCCTAACCACTTCAATTCGACTTGGAGCATTAACTGCATTAAGTTTTGAATTACATTTGAATCCTTTCAGCAGGACAATTTTTTTTTTGCATTATGTTTTTTTAGATTATAATTTACTATAAATCATGCAAGGTAAAATATTCGGAAATTTCCACTTTATTTAAATTTCACTTTTGGAACGTCGGTAATCAGGTTGGCAGGAGCTCCTAAGGTATTTTTACTCGAATTGGTCTAGAATCCATAGGTGGAGAGGCAAGCAATCAATTGCGCTTACAATCTCTGACAGAAGAAAGTGGTGATCATCTATCACTTGATAACTGCAGGAACTAGTGAAGAGGACAAGTATTGTGGACAGGTGGAGAAGGACAGGTTATCCAACCTATTTTTTTGTTCCAAAACGGACGAGAATGCAATGGAGCAGAATGCAGTTTTAGATCATAGTTCGTGCACGTGCATATGTACACAAGTTCTTGCAGGTTTAACCTAGCTTGATAAATGCTTGAAGATTCCCTAGCAAGGTACCCCATTCAATAAGTAGAGTTAGGTCCATGAAATAGGCAGAATGTTTGGAATGTCGGTATCAATTTCAAAGTTTATGAAGTTTCCCTGTTTTGTTTTTCATTCTTATATATATTTAGAATACCTTTCACATTCTACAAGTTGCCACTGTGTTACATTTAACTATATATATTAAATGGGGTTTCTATCTAGGTAAAATCTAAAGATAAATAAACAGGTTCATATATTGTGCTAGGTTAAACAAGTGTGCACTTGTCTACACATACATGTACACGAATTATGATCTACATTTTTTTAAAAAAATTGTAATAAATTTCCCATTAATTTTTCTTTCACATAACAAAATCACAATAATGGGATAGAAAAATAATATAATGATAGCCAAAAATATACTTTTCTATCATATCTATAATATATGTTTAAAAGAATAGATACTTTATGCACATTCATACTATTCTGACTAATTTACCAATGTGTTTGGGAAATCAGATTGACACAATTAAGATAATTTTGTTGGGAAATTATATTTTTACTATTAATACAAAGGGTGAATCCCCAAGGTATAGGTTCTCTATCCGATTCTTATCGATTTTACTCAAAATACCGTTGTTGTCCATCTCCTTGACCACTTCAATTCGACTTGGAGTATTAGCTGCATAAGGTTTTGAATTATATTTGAAGCCTTTCAGCTAAGACAGTGATTTTTTGCACTTTATTTGTTTAGATTATAATTTACAACAAATCATAAAATGTAAAATATTCTGCAATTTTCCACTGTGTAAAAAATTTCACTTTTGGAATGTCGGCGATCAGTAGAGAGGCAAGAAATCAGTCACACTTATAGGTTCGGACAGAAAAAAGTGGTGCACATCTATCACTTGATGACTGCAGGAACTAGTGAAGGGGACAAGTATTGCAGACAGGTGGACAACGACAAGTTATCCAACTTGTTTTTTTGCTCCAACACTGAGGAGAATGCGAAAGAGTTGAATGCATCTTCAGATCTTAGATCGTGCACGTGTATATATAAACAAATAAGTTCAGGTTTAACCTAGCACGATAAATGCTCAAATTTAACTAGCAAGACACATGATTGAGTAAATAGAGTTATGCACAAGAAACATGCAAAATGTTTGGAACGTCAATATCAATTTTAAGGTTTATAAAGTTTCCTTGTCTTACTTCTGTTCTTATATCTATGTATAATATATATATAATGAGCGTTTTGGGAACGATAATTTCCACCACATAGAATCACACAAAATTACATATTTTTGGTTTGTTATGAAATAAAAAGATAATAAAATTCCGTCCATCAAATTTTAGAAAGTGCTAGTACGCAGTATGTAGTAAATTATAGATGATTACTTTTAAGTATACAAGGGTTAATCGGAAGAACTAGTGGAAGTCTATGTGGAATAAGACCAGTTTCTCTATTATTCTCGGTTATTATAAGTTTGACTAGGGATGAAAATGTTTCTTTTCGAGACGATCGGAATTGATTTTGGGACAACAGATGAACTTTTTACCTTTGGCTATTAGGTCTCTCCAATGAATTGGGAGAAGTCAAAATACAATATTGGAGATAATTATTTTTTAAAATATTGTCATGACAATGTTTTTCCCATTTGGGCATCAACGGGTCAACATGAAGGGCCGCAATCTTAACGAAGAGTAATTTGTGACACTTTTTGGAAATTATACTATGGCCCATGTGTGCGACGTCGCAAGGGTATCAACTTGAATAAACCCAAAACCGACCGGGACTAACGTCAGTGAATTTGAAATTTTTAGCGTGAACCAAATATTTGAGTTGAAAATTTGAGCTAAAATTTCCCCCCAACCCTATTTCATCTCATTATTATTCAGCACAAACATCCATTTCACATATCCATAACACTTCCTCCAAACCCAACTCCACAACATCCTTTCATTTCACACCATTCTAACAATTGAAGGGCTCAATCAAATTGCTTATCTCAAACATCAACAAGTATCCGAGGATGGAGCATCTCCGGGTTTAAACTAATTGAGATAGTTTTCCATCCATTCCATGTTCATTTAGCAATATCATTAGTGATTTTCTATTTTTTTCCTCATGGACAAAGATTAAATATTTTTATGAATTATGATGATTCTATTACATGTTATATGGTGTATAGTGTGTGGGTTGCCAAGATAATTCCATGTTTGTAAGAGTGAGAAAAAAGTTTTATATTAGGGCTGATTTGGACTATAATTACATTTTTGAATGAACAAAATTTTAATGAGCAACGTCGATTACTGTTATCGTCCCTTGCAATATGGTACGAAACAAAGACCGACGTGGCAAGGGTCTAGGAAATGTTAAAATATCTATAATCCGACGTTGCTGATACGTTGACCCTAGCGACATTGATAATACATATGTGCGACGTCGAACGAAAGAAGATCAGTGAGTTTTTTCTAGTTGAGATTAATGTCGTCTACGTATGATTATATTATGTGTATTTCATTTTCGAACTGCCCAATTCTAATATAAATTTCTGTTTCATGTGGATTGGTTGTAATAGGATAAATATAGTTATCGATGAACTTTCAGTATGTAGATGGATGGACTTGTCATTTCACTAGTTAGACTGACTGTGTTAAAGCCGTACAACAAAGAAAAAGAAGGTTCAATAAAATTAATATTTCAATTTCATATCAAACTTATGTATTATAATAGATTGTAACATATATTTGTAACATATGTTATAGTTATGTAGGTTTCAACACGTAATTATTTTCTTGTTTTGTTGTATAATGTTTAACTATTTCACGACTCATCAAATATTAAATAACATGTAATGGCTGTTGACGAACGATTGTTTGGGTTATCAAATATAATATTGTATGAGAATCGATGACTTCATGATTAACACGCGACATCGTACAAATTTGTACAACGACAACACCTTACCGATGTCGCATAAACTAGAATAATTTTGTGTGACATCAACCCATGAAAACAATGTTGTATTGGTCATCATTCCACATCAGTATGCAGATGACCTGGGTGCGCCACCGAGCGCAATGTCACTTACAAGCGTCAGCGACTTCGCTGTTATTTAAACCGACGTCAGCCTGCACGAAGTCATAACATTTCCTCTCCCATCGTTTGCCTTCTTGCTCTGTCCGACGTCGGTCACTATACATTCCGACGTTGCCCCCACCGAAGTCGAACTATGATCTCCTATTATTGGCCTTCTTGTATGGACCAACGCCGACCACTAAACTTGCTGATGTCGGTCTGAAACCAAGGTAAAAAATATTGTTTACCTCGGTTCAGGACTGAGGTAAAAAATGTACTTTTTTACTACGCTAATATTTACTTTAATTTTTTTGTGACTAAAAATCAACGAAAAAAGTCCAGTAGAACCGAGATAAAAAGTCTTGTTTCTTGTAGTGTATATTTTACTTTATATATATATATATTAAATGGGGTCTCTGGCTACATAAAATATAGACATAAATAATTAAGTTCATATATCGTGCTAGGTTAAACAAACACGCACTTGTTTACACGTACATATGCATGGATTATGATCTAGACCTTTTTAATTTGGTATTAAATTTCCCATTAATTTGGTTTTCATAAACAAAAATCACAATAATGGGAGGAAAAAAATATACAGCGATAGCAAAAATATATACTTTTCTATCATAACCATAATATATTTTTTCAAGAATAGATATTGCATGGAAGCTAATAATGTCCTGGAATAATTTACAAATGTATTTGGTAAATCATATTGACATGATTTAGTTAATTTATTTGGCCAATTATATTTTTGCTGTTAATATAAATGGCGAATCCCCAAGCTCTAGACTTCTCTATCCTGGTCTTATCGATTTTACTCAAAATATCCCTCTTGGCCATCTTCTTGAACACTTCAATTCTACTTGGTGCATTAGCTTCACCAATTTTGGAATTACATTTGAAGCATTAGCTCACCCAATTTTGGAATTACATTTGCCACTGTGTTATATTAAACTTTTGATATATATATTTTACTTTATATATATATATATTAAATGTGATCTCTAGCAAGGTAAAATCTAGACAAAAATAATTAAGTCCATATATTGTGCAAGGTTAAACAAGCACGCACTTGTTTACACATCGTGTGCACGAATTATGATGTAGAACTTTTTACATTGGTAATAAATTTCCCAATAGTTTACTTTTCATAAACAAAATCACAATAAAGGGATGAAAAATAATATAGTGATAGCCAAAAAATATACTTTTCTATCATATTTGTAATATATGTTTTCATGAATAGATAGTGCATGCATACTCATACTGCCCTGGAATAATTCACAAATGTGTTTGGAAATCATAATGACATGATTTAGATGATTTTGTTTTCCAAGTATATTTTTACTATTAATACAAATAGTGAATCCCCAAGCTCCAGGCTTCTCTATCATGTTCTTATCGATTCTACTCAAAACGTCCCCCACACCGGTCTTTTTGACCAATTCAATTCGGCTTGGAGCATTAGCTTCATCAAGTTTGGAATTACATTTGAAGGATTTAAGCTCAAATAATTATTTTAACTATAATATTAAATTCGATCAGTTTTACTTGACGTGGGTTGGAATCCGTCGGTGGAGAGGCAAGCAATCAGTCGCGTCTACCAGCTCGGATAGAAGAAAGTGGTGCACATCTATCACTTGATGACTGCAGGAACTAGTGAAGGGGACAAGTATTGCAGACAGGTGGAGAAGGACAAGTTATCCAACCTGTTTTTTTGCCCCAACACATAAGAGATTGCTAAAGAGCTGAGCTACTTCAGATCTTATTTCGTGCATGTGTATAGTTTAACAAGTGCGTGCAGGTTTAAATTAGCACGATAAATGCTTTATGTTCACCTAGCAAGACAGCTCATTCACTAAATAGAGTTACACACAGAAAACATGCAGAATGTTTGGATCATCGGTATCACTTCACAGGTTTATGAAATTTCCTTGTTTTGTTTTTCGTTCTTATAAATATATTTAAAATGTCTTTTACATTATGAAAGTTGTTACTATGTTATATTTAATTATATATATTAAATGGGGTCTCTAACTAGGTAAAATATAAAAATACATACTTAAGTTCATATATCCTGCAAGGTTAAACAAGCGCGCACTTGTTTATACATACATGTACGTGAATTATGATCTAGACCTTTTTAAATTGGTAATAAATTTCCCACTAATTTATTTTTCATAGACAAAATCACAATAATGGGAGGAAAAATAATACAATAATAGCAAAAAAACAATTTACTATAATATCTATAATATATGTTTTCAAGAATAGATAGTGCATGCATATTCATACTGCCCCGGAATAATTCACAAACATGTTTGGGGATTCATATTGACATGATTTAGATAATTTTGTTGGCTAGTCATATTTTTACTATTAAAAGAAATGGTGAATCCCCAAGCTCTAGGATTCTCTATCCCGTTCTTAATCGATTTTACTCAAAATATCCCTCTTGGCTGTCTTCTTGACCACTTCAATTCGATTTGGAGCATTAACTGCATTTAATTTTGAATTATATTTGAAGCATTTGAGCTGAAATAATTATTTTGTGTATAATATTAAATTCAACCTGTTTTGCTCAACGTTGGGTGGAATCCGTTGGTGGAGAGGCAAGCAATTAGTCAGGCCTACAGGTTCAAAATGAATAGAGTGGTGCACATGTATTACCTGATGACTTCAAGACATAGTGATTAGGACAAGTATTGCATACAGGTGGAGAATGACAAGTTATCCAACCAGTTTCTTTGCTCAGACATATAAGAAAATGTGAAGGAGTTCAGATCTTGGTCCGTACATGTGTATAGTTAAATAAGTGCAGGTTTGAACTAGTACTATAAATGCTATAAGTTCACCCAGAAAGATACCTCATTCACTAAATGGAGTTACACACAGGAAACATGCAGAATGTTTGGATCATAGGTATTAATTTCAAGGTTTATAAAATTTCCTTATTTTTTTTGTTCTTATATATATTCAAAATATCTTTCACGTTCTTCAAGTTGTCAATGTGCTATATTTAACTATATATATATATTAAATGGGTTCTCTAACTAGGTAAAATATAAAAATAAATACTTAAGTTCATATATCCTGCAAGGTTAAACAAGCGCGCACTTGTTTACACATACATGTGCCTGAATTATGATCTAGAACTTTTTAAATTTGTAATAAATTTCCCACTTATTTATTTTTCATAGACAAAATCACAATAATGGGAGGAAAAAATAATACAACAATAGCAAAAAAATTACTATAAAATCTATAATGTATGTTTTCAAGAATAGATAGTGCATGCATATTCATACTGCTCTGGAATAATTTACAAAAGTGTTTGGGAAATCATATTGACATGATTTAAATAATTTTGTTGGCCAGTCATATTTTTACTATTAAAAGAAATGGTGAATCCTCAAGCTCTAGGCTTCTATATCTCGTTCTTATCGATTTTACTCAAAATATCCCTCTTGGCTGTCTTCTTGACCGCTTCAATTCGATTTGGAGCATTAGCTGCATTTTATTTTGAATTATATTTGAAGAATTTGAGCTAAAATAATTATTTTGTGTATAATATTAAATTCAACCTGTTTTGCTCAATGTGGTGTGGAATCCTTTGGTGGAGAGGCAAGCAATTAGTCAGTCCCACAGGTTCAGAATGAATAAAGTGGTGCACATATATTACTTGATGACTGCAAGACATAGTGATTAGGACAAGTATTGCATACAGGTGGAGAAGGACAAGTTATCCAACCAGTTTCTTTGCTTAGACATATAAGAAATTGCGAAGGAGTTCAAATCTTTGTTCGTACATGTGTATAGTTAAATAAGTGCAGGTTTGAACTAGAACTATAAATTCTATAAGTTCACCTAGAAAGATACCTCATTCACTAAATGGAGTTACACGCAGGAAACATGCAGAATGTTTGGATCATAGGTATTAATTTCAAGGTTCATAAAATTTCCTTATTTTTTTGTTCTTATATATATTCAAAATATCTTTCACATTCTTCAAGTTGCCAATGTGCTATATTTAACTATATATATATATATTAAATGGGGTCTCTAGCTAGGTAAAATATAAAATTAATTAATTAATTTCATATATCGTGCAAGGTTAAACAAGCACACACATGTTTACACATCTTGTGCACGAACTATGATCTAGACATTTTTAAATTGGTAATAAATTTCCCACTAATTTAATTTTCATAAACAAAATCATAATAATGAGAGGAAAAAATATTATAATGATAGCTTAAAACATATGTTTCTATCATGTCTATAGTATATATTTTCAAGAATAAATAGTGCATGCATATTCATACAGGTCTAGAATAATTTACAAATGTGTTTGGGAAATCATATTGACATGATTTAGATAACTTTATTGGCCAATTAAATTTTTACTATTAATAGAAATTGTAAATCCCCAAGGTCTATGCTTCTCTATCCTGTTCTTATCGATTTTTCTCAAACTATCCCTCTTGGACATATTATTGACCCCTTCAATTCGACTTGGAACATTAGCTTCATTAAGTTTGGAATTAAATTTCAAGCATTTCAGCAAAGATAAATTTTTTGTGTATAATATTAAATTTGACCCATTTTTCTCGACGTGGTCTAGAATCCACCAATAGAGAGGCAAGAAATTAGTCGCGCCTAAAGGCTCTTACAGAAAAAAGTGGTGCACATCTATCACTTAATGACTACAGGAACTAGTGAAGGGGACCAATACTAAACCTTTGTTTGCCAATGCTCTCCTCTCTCTCCTAAATTCCTTCTCCAGTAATATCATTAAAAAATTACGTTTTTCACTCTTACAGTCACAACGGTATTTTCTAACGGTCATAAACGGCCTCTACTGAGCTGCTGCCTATGGCGGCGCCACCGGCCGGCCGCGGCGGTGTTGCCCAAGGCCAAAGTTTTCTCCAAACCCTAACTAACAGACCACCACCACTATCATCCTCCCTGCCCACAAACCCAGAAATTTCACCTATCACACAGTATCAGGGAGAAGTTGCTTGTGTTGTCACTCG
>JAULKM010011451.1:0-14758 GCA_032355605.1 Rubia tinctorum
GGGGGGGGGGGGCGATCTGTGCTAGGGTTGGTGGCGAAGGTTAGGGAAATCGGTGGCGGAGGTGAGGGGAAGGGGTAATTGGTGGTGGGATGCGGTGGGATGGGGTGAGGTACTACAACGAGGTTGTGGCTAGGGTTGCAGGCGGAGGTTAGGGGAATCAGTTGCGTAGACGAGGGAAATCAGTGGTGGTGATGACATATGTGCTAGGCTTGGTGGCGGAGGTTAGGGGAATCGGTGGTGGAGGCAAGGGGAGGGGAATCAGTGGTGGAGGGGGGGAAGTGGTTGGAGGAGAAAAGAAAATGGCGGTCAGCGGGCGATTGCGGAGAACTCCAGCGACGTTGCAAATTTCAAAGGGCGGCACATCCACGGTACCGGCGAACTAGCAGCAGTGAAGAAGAAGGTGAAGGGCATTCTAGGTATAAGTTTTTTAGGTTTTTAGTTAAGGGTATTTTCGTCATTTCATATATTGCTATTGCTGGAATTGAGGGGGTCAACATTGGAAATAGGGATTTTGGGTATATCGGCACTAATTTTTCGAAAGGTAGGGTTAGATTGGCACATACAATAATTATTTACGGTTATATTGACACTTTTTGAAATTGCAGGGTTATATTGACACTTTTAACCAAAAGTTAGGGTTATAATATTTATTCCTTTAATAAATACATGTCATGCACGATGGACTTGTAATAGATTCTATTGTATATTTTTTTGAATGAGAATGAAATCGACAGAACTGACTCGTAATAGATTCTTATGAATCTATTTCTAATACTAGTATGTTTTTGGCTCCATGACTTTGGGTGGTTGAATTTATGGTGAATGAAATAAGTGCATGGAATTAAGTTTAGCAAATAAATAGTAGTTTAAGTGACAGAAATTAACAGCATCTCACAAAAAATATGGATTTTTTTAATTAAAAAACGATAAATAAAGATGATGCGCCAAACATAATGAAAGGAAGGTAGCAGTACCAAATAAAATTCGAAGTGAATTTTAAATTATTGTTATAGCTCGAATGAATACTATTTTTATCGCAATTAGAGTTAGGAGCATGTCGATTGATTCGAGTAGAAAAAATCACATAATTGCCTGATCTGATCTGAAGTATGGATGAAATTGATGCTATTAGGTTTAATTTTAGTATTTCATGATACAGATTACGGCGGATTAAGCGTTTGTAATCTCTTACATACACTCCATTAGAAGATGCAGGAGTTACGTGCGTCATTATAGATGATTGCACAAATTGCAAATGACTTGTAAAAACCAGCATATTCGAAGAAACAGCAGAATAACACGACACTGCATTAATAGTTTGTTCAGATAGATCCGAGTTACAGAAGTATAAGAGAGGAATTCAATGCAACTCAGCAGTAACACCAGTGTTGAAAAACTTGCCGATACACGAGCTACTTTGATTTCAAGTATAGAAGGAAGTCGTGTTTCAGACAACACATTGCTTTGAAAACAGAGTTCATGGGGTTCTTAAGATTTAAACTCAACTTGGTAAGGAATTATCCTTCATCAGCCCGAGACATACAGCACGGGCAGCTAGGAGTCGTGTACTTCCAAAGTTTCAAATCATTCAGATTCTGAAATAACGCTCTCGATGATTAAAATTCTAAGGCCAAAGCAATAACTGTAGCTCACCGTCAATAACATGAGAGTATACATCCTAAATCTTATGGGGAAGTAGAAATGCCTGATCATTGTCAAGCTCCTATCTTTTGAATAAGAATCGAGTTCTGAAAGAAAATCAGGAATGAAAATTTGTCAGTTCGAACCTTTTGACATTTATTGATAGTCATTAGTCAATAATCAGCATTCAGAAATCTGGTAAAAATAGAGCACCAAACAACCCGAATTCTAGATCATGCACAGTTATTCACTAGCCTTTTTCAGACAAAAGATAAAACAGAAATGGCAGCAAAGAGTAAATGACACTACTTTACAGGTTACTTTGAACTCGATAAAAAGAGTTATTTGAAACAGCCTCATATAAGCAAACAACGTAGTTAAACACCAGATTGTTGTCCCAATCACCAATCTTGATTACAACCGCCCGACTTCTACCATATGCCTTGATCAAGAGACCAGTTCAGGCCCTTTTAAAACGAAGGACAGGATGCAATCACTTACGCACACCAATAAGATCACCTCTAGCTTTATTCATTTATCCTAAAAGTCCTGACCAGCATAGAGTTCCACTTTCCCATTAACAACACATGAAAATTCGTAAGTTCTTGAGTGATGATCAAACCAAGCGTAATTGCTTATATCTAGAGGAAGCACAGTAGATATCATCCCCTAGGTCCCACTAAACATGAAAAAACTGTCCTAGAAAGGTATATGCAACACAGATGTACACGAAATTCATACTTTTCAGTTTTCACTATCCTTGATCAACATGATTAACACTTTCTCAAGCAAGCAACCATACATTACAAGGTGAGCCAAATCATATTTATCTTCCAATCTGTCACATAAGTATTCGCAACTTTGAATCTGCCTAATATCTATACAGAAGAACATACAAAATATGCTGCATAGAGTTAAAACAACACATTGCAATACCAAGAAAAATTAAACACCACAAGCAGTCTAAAGTAACAATCTTTTCTCCATTAAAGTAGCAATACTTCCAAGATATTCATTCACATGACCGATTTATTCCAACAAAAAAAAAATAATCAAAATCTACCTCTCTACTCCATGATAACTTTTGCCCCGGCCTCCTTCATCTTCCCAACAATCTTCTCAGCCTCCTCCTTAGTAACTCCCTTCTTCAACAATGTCGGCGCCTTCTCCACCAACTCCTTCGCCTCCTTCAGACCTAATGACGTGCACGCCCTGACCTCCTTTATAATCTTGAGCTTCACCCCCGCGTCGAACCCGCCCTCCAGCTTCAAATCAAAGGCCGTCTTCTCTGCCTTCTCCTCTGCCTTGGCGGCGGCGGCGCCGCCGCCCTGTGCTCCCCCGGGAGCGCCAATCTTCATCCCGGGCATCATCACAGCCATCGCCGGCATGCTCTGGATACCGAATTTGTCCCTCAAAACCTCGTTCAGATCCATGATGTCCATCAGGGTCAACTCCGACAATTCATCGACCAAGATGGATACTTTCTCCGTCGGCACCGGCGGTGGGCTTAATTCCTGGGCCGCGGTCGTAAATTTTGCTGATTTCAAATGGTTTTCCGGGCATTTCAGCCGTGGTCCCCGGAGTGCGGGATTATGGGTTATTGGGGTGGATTGGGAGTGCCATGAGAGAGATTGAGAAATGAGTCGGCGGGAGAAATGCCTCATGTTTAGCGAACGGACAGTTTACAGAACCATGATCTATGTTGAATGGTTAGCGAAGAATCTAAGGACTGAAGAAAACGAAGAAATAAATATGCCGGGAAAGTGTGTTCGATCCGTTCGACGGGAGAAGAAGAAAGAGTATTAAACCCTCCGGCGGGTTTGGTTTTGGGTGGGTTTAAGGTTTTCAGTACTTTTGCTATTTGGGCGGGCCTCTTATTGGACCGTGAACAGTACTTTACCGTGATTAGGGGTTTTTAAATAGTTCGTCTCTTGAAATACGTTCTTTCAATAAGTCATGGAAAAATCAAACTTTAAAGTGTAAATTAGAAGAAATTAAGATAAAATTTTTGAATTGTATGAATCGGGTTATAAAATTTATAACCACTACACGTTGCATAATAAAACTTTAATATTGCAACAAAAACCTTTTACCTTATTATTATAATTAAACCCTGTCTTTCCATAACCCTATGGAAAGACCGTTTTCCCAAGATTTTGCCGTTTTTAAATAGGATTAAACCGTAAATTGGCAAGAATTAGAACAGAATTTGGGCAGAACTGAAGAAGATCAAGTCGGATTAGGATAGGTTGAAGAACAAGATGAAGAAAAACAGAGAAAATACAATGTGTTTTTTTACCAAAAATCTAGCTAACTTCCTTTGAACCGGATTGATGTATTTATTTGGCCATTTTTCTGGAAATTGTGTGGTTGCTAGAGGTTGTAACCGCATTTGCAACATAATTCAGGTGAAAAACCTCCCAGCTTGAAACAAAGTTGTTTCTGGTGGAATATAGTCATGGGCCTGCAGTGAAATTACCTCATTTCCCTTGTCTTCATAACACTCCCCCTCCTTAAAATGCAGCTTGACCTCAAGTTGATAATCTTCTAAAATAAAAAAGTGGGAAACTGAGTTTTGATCATCTCACTGTCCTCCCATGAAGCCTCTTCTGATGGCAAGTTTTCCCACTTGATCAACCATTGTGTTACCTGGTTACCCTGATGTTGTAGTAGCCTTCTCTGTAATATCCTCTTGGAAAATAATGGTAATGAATCATCCACATCATCAGGTGGTAGTGTCACAACCTCAGTAGGTCTACTACCCAAATGCTTCTTTAATAAGGAAACATGAAACACTAGATGAATCCTTATTGAACTTGGTAAATGCAGTTTATCACCAATTTTCTGTAGAATCTTGAAGGGTCCAAAGAATTTAGGAGCCAACTTCATGTTTAGATGACCACTCAATGTCTTCTGCTTGTATTTTTGGATCTTGAGATAAATAAAATCTCTAAATGCCGTTCTCTTTTTGTCAGCAAACCATTTCATTCTTCCATGAGTTCTATTAAGATGTTGTAATAGAGCGTTTGTGGCCTTTCTTTGTTGAATCATATCTTGAGCTAATGGGAACAAGGAATTAGACAAAGCTCCTAAAGGCAGTGCCAATGGCTTAACTCCAAATAGAGCCTCATATGGTGTCATGCCAATCCCTGGATGGAAAGTGGTATTATATCACCTTTCAGCTGCTCCTAACTAGGATGTCCAAGAATCAAGACGATATCCACAAAAGTATCTCAGAAATGTTTCCAAAACATGATTTACTCTTTCAGTTTGGCCATCACTTTGAAGATTATAAGTTGAACTGAAATGTAGTGAAACACCTAATTTGGTGAAGAGTTATTGCCAAAAATAACTGATAAATATTTTTTCCTTGTCACTCACAATAGTATCAGGCAAGCCATGGTGTTTGTATATCTCAGCAAACGAAATTTCAGCCACTGTTTGAGCAGTGAACGGATGAGCCAAAGCCACAAAATGGCTGTATTTTGTCATTCTGTCAACTACTACCAATATTGTATCCTGACCTTTAGACTGAGGCAACTTCTCCATAAAATCCATTATAATGTGCCTCCAAGCTTGTGTAGGAATAGGTAATGGTTGCAGCAATCCAGGAGGATGGCAGTGCTCAGTTTTGTTCTTCTGACAAATAACACAGTGTTGTATGAATTGGATAATGTCATCTCCGATTCCGGGCCAAGTGAACACACTGAGAACTCTTTTGATGGTAGCAGATTTCCTAGAATGGCCTCCAATAGGCGAGGCATGCATGGATGATAAGATGTTTTCCCTGATATTACCATTTGATCCTGCAAAGATTCTTTTACCTTTCTTCAGAGTTCCATGAATGTATTGATACGCAGGATTGGAATCTTTGGTCAGGACTGCCTGTGTTATAAGCTCCTGACTTTCTTGGTCCTCATTGTAGCTAGTTTCCAGTTGAGCAATCCAAGAAGGCTGCATTGTACTTATGGTGTTAAGATAGCCAACTTCTGCTCTCATATCAGTATTAACCTCAGAGGCCTTATCAATTTGTTCCTCCATAATTGCCTTCCTTCCTTCATTTCCACTATATAACTCAGTATTTTGTTTTGTTTCAACACATGGTAACTTGGAAAAGCATCAACAACTTTATTTTCACTACCTTTTCTGTACTGTATTTCAAAATTGAACCCTACCAGTTTAGTAGTCCACTTGTGTTGCAAGGCATGATGAAGATTTTGGTCTAATAAGTGTTTAAGAGACTGATGATCAGTTTTAATCACAAAAAAAGTTTCATATCAGGTAATGTCTCCATTTTTCCACTGCCAATACCACTACCATAGCCAGAAACTCCTTTTCATATGTTGATAAACCCTATTTCTCTGACACACTGACTTACTGAGAAAGGAAATAGGTTGATTGTCTTGAAGAAGAACAACTCCTATTCCCATATCACTAGCATCAGATTCCACTACAAAAGTCTTGTCAAAATCTGGCATTTTCAATACTGGGGTTGTAGTGATGCCTTGTTTCAGATGATTAAAAGCTTCTGTAGATAGTGGACTCCCTTTGAAAGCATTGTTTTAAACAGGTCATGCAGTGGTTTGAAAATTATTCCAAAAGAAGCAATAAACCTTTTGTAGTAACTAGCCAAGCATAAGAATCCTCTCAATTCTTTCAAACTGTTTGGTATTGGCCATTCTAACACACACTTTACCTTTTTATAATTCATCATAACCCCTTGTGCAGTGATCAGATGTCCTAAATATTCAACCTGTGGCTTTGCAAAAAACACATTTAGACTATTTAGCATACAATTGATGTTGAGACATCAAACTAAGCACAATATTTATGTGATCCAAATGCTCTTCATAGGTTTGGCTATATACTAGTATGTCATCAAAGAACACCAGTACATACTTCCTCATAAGCTCCTTAAAAACCTGATTCATAATGCATTTAAAAGTAGCTGGTGCATTTGCAAGCCTAAAAGGCATCACCAAGAACTCAAAGTGACCATGGTGTATTTGGATGCAGTTTTATGAATATCACTTTCTTTGACTCTGATCTGATGGTAACCTGATCTCAGATCTAATTTAGAAAAGAACTTGGCACCATGCAATTCATCCAATAGTTCATCAATAATAGGCATAGGAAATCTATCCTTAATTGTCATGTCATCAGTTTCCTATAATCTATAAAAAAAAAAAGTCTCTATGAATTGTCTTTCTTTTTAACTAAAAGAACTAATGAGGCAAATGAGCTATCGCTGCCTCAAATCACTTTATTCCTCAGCATCTCTTCCACTTGTGACTCTATCTCCCCCTTCAATGCATGTGGATATCTATATGGCTTCATCTTGAATGCTTTTGCATCTAGTTTCAAGTCAATTGATCTAACAGGTGGTAGAGTTTTAGGTATATAAAAAAGAACTTCATACCTGCTCAGTATTTGCTACAGCCTGGGTTCATAGGGTGTGTTTACATTTTCCACAATCTGATCATCATTCAACTATACCTTACTGCAATGGATTCCTCCCTCCAATACATTCTTGATCTGGCTTTCGCTATTCTTATTCCCATCCTAGAAGTTAATCCCCTCCTAAGCCTTCCAGTCAAAATCAAACACTTCATTCAGAGATAGTTGATACAATCTCTTCTTTCTCTGTTCATGCAATTGTTTGGCTTCTACTCATCTGATTAGTTTAAGGACCAAAGTTTCATCCTCCCCATGTAATGTCCACTTACTACCCTTACTAAAGAAAGTGATGTTATGATCAGCAAAATCAAAAGAAATTGGGCTAAACAACCTCATCCAATTGACCCCAATTATAATATCTACTTCTCCTAATGGTATCACTCTTAATCCATAACAAAAATGATGTTGTTGCACACTCTATTCCACCCTGGGACACATAGTTATCCATAAATTTGATCCCCATTTGCCATTGTCACTACAAATGGCCTAGCCTTACATTCAAACAATCCAACCATTTCTACAATCCGTGGGTCAATGAAACTTTCATTGCTTCCAGTGTCAAGTAGCAAACTGATTTTCTTCCCCTTAACACACCAATAAAGAGTTATAGTATTAACCTTCCTACCATCGCCAATTGAATTAAACACAAAATGTTCAGGAGTTTCATCCATTTTCAGCTCACACTCATACTTTTCCATAACTAAAATTTCTTGATCTACCTCAGTTTCATCTTCATCGGTCTTAGTATTCACCCAGTTTAGTTGTTTAAGTTTACACTGATGTCCAGGCATAAATTTCTCTCCACACTTAAAACAGAGATGATTATCCCTCCTATACTGTATTTCCTGAGGTGAAATCCATTTAACCCCTCCATTACCCATCATATTCTCATATTGTTTCTCATCAGCTTGGTTTCTCATATAAGTGTTGTGATCTACCCTTGGTGGATTCATTACTCTAGTTTTCTTTCATAAAAGATCCAGATATTCTCTTACAACAAAGCCAACTCAACAGTAGCTTTCAAGGTTTCAAGCTTAAACATTTGAATCAATGGTTTCAACTCAGATTTCAATCCACTCAGAAAACTAGAAATAAAGTATGCTTCAGTGAGTTTGGGATTTTTACCTATCATGAGCGCTTTCAACTCCTCAAATCTCTTCTGGTACTCCCTCACACTTCCTCTCTGATATAGCTTGTTAAAAGCTTCCACAACATCCTCAGTTCCCAGATCGATGAATCTCGACAATACATCCTCAGTGAAATCCCACCAACTCCAACTCTCTCTGATCATTTTCTTAGTCTGAAAACATACCTCGACTTTACCTTCGTAATAGATTTCCACAGTTTCAACACGAGCCAGATCTGGAATGTGATAGTTGTTGAAAAACTTGAGATAACGTCTCAACCACTCCCTAGGCCTCTCACCACTAAAGCTGACCAGCTCAACTCTAGGATGAAGATGATTGTTATTCCTTCCCACTTTCCAGCTGATTGATTGCTCCTCCAACTTCTTTCCATACTCATCACCAGATTTGTATGCATATTTCGTTTTTGCAAGACAAGTAAAGTTGTTTGAGATGTGGATCGAGGATTCCCAATTCCGATCCTTCTTTCCATTGGATAAGTTCATTATCAGCTCTTTTACCTCCTTCAACTGAGAGTTTTGGAACTCCAGAATCTTACCCACTTGAGCTGCCATTTTGGATTTTATCTCCTGGCCTAAAGCACTGAATTTAGCCTCCATTGCTACATACATCGTCTGCATGAGCTCCTGGGCAAGATCGTTGAATTTATTCTCCACGTTACTCTCAAAAGTTCCGAATATGGTACTTTCAGCGATGATTTAGCCAAGGAAAGTTGCCGCTCAGATACCAAATGTCGTGATTAGGGGTTTTTAAGTAGGATTAAATAGTAAATTGGCAAGAATTAGAACATAATTTGGACAGAAACGAAGAAGATCAAGTCGGATTAGGATAGGTTGAAGAACAAGATGAAGAAAAAATAGAGAAAATACAATGTGTTTTTTAACCAAAAATCTAGCTAACTTCCTTCTGAATCGGATTGATGTATTTATTTGGCCATTTGCTAGAAATTGTGTGGTTCCTGGAGGTTGTAACCGAATCTGCAACAGAATTCAGTTGAAAAACCTCCCAGCTTGAAACAAAACTGTTTCCGGTGGAATATAGCCTTTGGCCTGCAGCGAAATTACCTCCTTGCCCTTGTCTTCATAACATACTTTTGACGGTTTCATATTTTTTGTATTTATTTATATGTGAGAATTTAGTAATGGAGTCCGTCTCTTGAAATACGGTATTTCCACAAGTTATGTAAACACCAAAGTTTAAACTGCAAATTAGAAGAAATCAAAATAAAAATTTTGGGTTGCATTAATAGAGTCATAAACTGAAAATTATTGCATGTTGCATATTAAAATTTTAATATTACAACTAAAAGCTTTTACCTTTCTATATTTCTAATTCAACCCCGTCTTTCCATATGTCTATGGTAAGACGATTTTCCCAATACTTTGCCTTAGTAATGAGAAAGCCTTGTTTGACCAACTATCTGTTAGATTAGGGGTGTAAACGAACCAAGTCGTTCGTGTAAAGCTAACAAACAGCTTGTGCAGAAACTCGACTCAAACTTAAGCTAGACGAACACGAGCCAAGCTCGAGCTAGCTCGATTATTAGGTGAGCTCAAGCTCGAGCTTCTTCATTCTTGTTCGGTAGGCTCGTCGAGTTTCATGAACTTGTACCCATATGACTATATTATTTTTAATTTTTAATTTTGTATAAATTAGAGGGTTGTATTGGCTCATTCAAAGGTAACAATGTCAACGAGCCAATCTTGCTCGAATTCAATTGAGTTACAAACCGAGCTTGAGCAGATCACAATAATCAAGCACAAGATCGAGACAAATTTTGTGGGCTCGAACGAGGTCGAGCCAAACACGAACATAGTAATTTTTCTGAGGTCGAGCTCGAGCAAACCACTACTCGATCTCAGCTCAGTTCGTTTACACCCCTATGTTAGACCAATCATGAAAAATCCCATTTGATAACTACTATGGTCAAATCATAAATTTTTATATGTTGAAATATACTTCCTCTGTCCCACCGCTATTTGAATAAAATCATTATCAAGCAGTTTAACTAACATGTATGACTGTCAGTATGTTTACCTACATCAAATCAAATGACGAAAAATAAAAAATTTATGTTTAAAAACTAGTTCTTATAACGAATTTAACAATACCATATACGATAATATATATATATATATATATATTCAAATATGCGGTTAAATTTTAATAGAGAATAATGTAAAAAGTAAGAGTGCAAGTAGAGTTGGAACGAGTATTTTTAAAGGTTTTCAAAATTATAGCAAGCTCATTGCTATAATTTGATTAACTATAAAATGACCTCGTCAGTCGATTTAAAATAAAACTATTTAGTAATTTTAGAACAAAAATTATAGCAAACTCATTGCAATAGTTTGATTGGCTATAAAAAGACCTCGTCAGTCGATTTAAGATAAAACTATTTAGTAATTTTAGAACAAAAATGCTTAAACTGAGTAACCGTTAACTAATCATGAAAACCATTGCTTAATCAAATTTTAAGGACAAAAGGCATTTGAACAACATTCAAACAGTGATTTCAGGACATTCGAATGACGAATTGACAAAATCAGATAGTGAAACGGAAAACATTGTGGGTAGGCTGAGCTAAGCCGGAACCACCACCGGCTAAATAGGTTTGGCTGGAAAGCATCGTAGTGGGGAGAGAGGCAAACTTACGTTTATTTAATTTATTTCAATCCCTGAAATTCCTCATTTCTTTTAATTTTAATCGTAAATCAGATTTTATTACATTTAAGCCCCCAAGTTTGAAAACTTATATTTTATTTTTTCTTTTAGTTAAGTGCTAAAATGACCATAACTTTAGACTGAAAGTGCCAATATAACCCTGCAATATCAGAAAGTGTCAAAATAACTTTTGACTCTGTTGACTTTTTAATCAACGTTTGATTGGATTGATTATAATGAAAAGACAATTTTGCCCTTGCCTTAATTTTTAAAAAAATGAAAAGAGGAAGAAAAGAAATCATTTCTTCCCCGGCCTTTCTTCCTCGTTTCTGACTGTTCTTTCTATTGCCAATTTTCCCCCATTTTTATTTTCCGTTTCCGGCGGTGGTGGGCGATGGGTGGTGCTATAAATGGGTGGCAGACGTGGATGAGGAAGTAATGGCGGGATCGTTGGTGAGAGGTGGATGAGGCAAAATCGGGCTCTGTTGAGTTAGGGCAAAATCAGCGGCGACAGACATGGAAGTGGTGCAGGCTATCTCGCCGGTGGTACTTGTTTCCGAGCAAGGACGAGGCCTGTAGTAGGTATTGTATCTGGCTCTGTCGAGTTAAGAAAAAGTCAGCGGTGGATCGAGTTCTTTTTTTTGGCGGATCGGGCTCAACAAGAATCAAGGAATCTGTTGAATAAGGTAAAAATCGCCGACGGCGGGTAACGAGTCGGTGGATAAGGATCCAACCCCTGAAGGAAACGCTGGTGGGTAAGCGTTCATCCCCCGAAGGGAACGCTGCCGGCGGGTAAGGAGTCAAACGTGTGGAGTCGAGGTGGATGATGTTGGGGTCAAAGCGTGTGAGACCAGATGAAAGTGACGGGGGGTAAGAAGTGGAAGAGAGAACGTCAGCGAAAATGGGGAGAGAACGCTGTAACACCGGTAAGGATAGGGAAGAAACGCAGATCGTCGGCGGGGTTAGGGTTCAGGCGGTGCAAGGAGCATTAGGGTTTGAAGAGAAAGATAGGTTTTTATGAGCATATTTTTGTCATTTTATTCTATAGTCTTGCCTGAATTTATGTTGTCAATGCCGGAATTAGGAATTTTGGGCATATCGGCACAATTTTTTTGAAATTTAGGGTTAGATTGACACATTAAATAATAAGTTAGGGTTAAATTGACACTTTATGAAATTGCAGAGTTATATTGATATTTTACTCTTAGTTAGGTTATAAATGTATTTATCCTTTTTTTTTAGTATTGTCCTTGGTCGGTTGGTCTATATGACCCACTTTCTATGTGACGCACTTCCTTAGGAGCTTCAGAATTTTCACTATCTTAGGAGCTTCAGAATTTTCACTCTATAATTAGTTATTACTCCATTCATATTTTTTTTACTGGGGTAAGAGATGGTGAGCGTTGGACGACGAGGAAGATCAGCAGGACGAGGGAGACCGGCAGAAGGAGGAGAAGGGGGTGGAGACAGTGCTTTTGAGGTAGTACATTTTATTTGTTCTATGCAAAAGATTGAATCTTTTTTGTAAAAAAATTACGGTGTTTTGCTGAGTGGTTTATGTTCTCGCTGTACTGTTTTTAAACGTTTGTGCCTTGTAGAAAGTTTGTACCTTTTCAGTGAATGGCATTTTCACCTGTTCATATTCTCTTGGCTGTCTTCAGGATTCAGCTATTTTCAACCTGAAATGCTTCATGGTTTGATTATTTCACACAGTATAAGCTTTACTATTTGGGGTCAGACGTTGGTTCCTTACTAAGAGCTATGTAGATTTCACAGTGTTTTCCGGATTCCGACTGTGTAAGCCTAGATGTTAAGCTTAGATTTGGAACTCTACTCAAAATTCAAAAGGCACAAGCTTTTCACTCTTAAGGGAGTGATTTACTTTCTCCATATACCATACATTTGCTTTGTCACCTTTGTGTCCATGGAGGCTTAAGAATACATGTCCTCATTTTGCTTGCGATGTTCAGTTAAGGAAAATGTGTAGTCGAGATCATGATAGTTACCATTAAATTCTCATATTTGTTCGGGAAACTTGTTTCTTGCTTGTTGCACTTGGGATCGTTTATTCCTAGTTAGCTGTTACACCGGATCTAAACAAACAAATGTGCAAATTAAAACTAAGTTAAGAATGTGAAGTTTAAAAGATGGTTGCCGAGTTTTGTCCAGGTTTCGTGTTTGTAATTCATACTTCTTAGTTCTCAATTACATCATTCATGCTGGACAAGTACATATATATATACTTAGGAACAAATTGATGCGGCAATAAATGTGCAGTTGAAAACAATATAAAAGGTAAATGCAGCATTAACATGAAGGATCATTCAAGTCAAACACACCAAACTTACATAGAAGGCAACTGCCTTAGTTTGTCAGCATGCTCCCTACATGATATCAGTAGATAGATCCCATGTTGATTCGGGAAATTTCAAGCCAAGTGTTGTACGATAATGTACACAACACCTGCAGGTCAGTAGAGTGACTTAGAACATGCAGATGCGAACCCTGACTAGCAAATAATGTCTTAACCAGCTGGTTATTTATACAGTGGAGAATAAAACAAGTTTTTGGCTACCTACTGCATAAAATTAGGTGAAAACTGACTTTGAAGATAAGCTTATTCAGTATATAATTCACTGCCAAAGATTGATAAGTGTAAGGTGAGTGACGAACTTTGTGTGCAACAAGCATCAGTACCTCGTCTTGTTAGTACTGCTGATAACTTCCTAACTGCATGCAGGCATGTGCAGCTGCTCCACGTCGATCCAGCAAGATGGAGTGTGGTACTTCATCAACACCCGTCAAACAGGTGCGTCATAACAAGAGATCGCTTGTGGCAAAGAGGGCTGGTAAGAAGGTTCTGCCGGGCTCTAACAATGCATCTTCAGTTCCTCCTGAAAAAGAGGTAAGGCTCAGCTTCTTATTTATGCTGCGGATCACATTATTGATTATACTAATGCCATTTATATATTTCCAACAATTATCTGACTATCCAGCCCCATAGATCTGTGAGCATCGGCATGACTGAGATAGCTCACATGTGCACGGACAACTTGCTGGACGAGGAGGTCGACTCTTCTCATGGTTTGGTCACTGTGGAAGGTTACAGAGTGAAGCCTGAAGTGGCTCCTCTGCTAGGAAACATCTTCAAAAAATATGGCGACATTGCGAAGAACTCCAGTCTGCAGTCTCCTTCATCTCGCTCCCTTTTCCTGGAGATGGCGTGCTCCATCATTCAGAAGCTGCAAGGGTCCACTTTCAGGGACCTGACCTCTCATGAGCTGGCTGCGATGCTCCGCGACGCTCAGGACCTGGAGGAGGTGAGGTTCAATGTGGGGTGGCTGCGTAACAAGCTTGAAGAAATCGAGGTGATGAAGAATTTGGTTGGATATTATCCAGCTTTGAAAGAACAAAAGGCCATGATCGAGCAGAAGAAGAAAGAGTTGCAAGAGTACGAGTGTGAATTGGAAGCTGTGCAAATGAAGGTCACTTTTTCCAAACAAGACCTCAAAGAAGTGACTGACAAGCATGAGGAGGGTTGCGAGAAGTTCGTGAAGATGCAGCACAGAATCAAAGATGCCTATGAGAAGGACCTAGTAGATGGACTTCTTTAGTTCATCCTTTCTCTCCATTGCCACTGAACATTTCTTTTGCTATTTAGTTGTTTAATGTAGCACGGAAGCGAATCACAAACAAGAATTTTGGAAAATTGGATGTTGTGCGGAATGGAGAAAGAACAGAAAATATGAAATGGAGAAAGAACAGAAAATATAGACGAAATTAACAAGACACAAGATTTACGTGGTTCACCAATTTTGGCTACATCCACGGGAGACGAATTCACTATAATA
>JAULKM010011462.1:0-31004 GCA_032355605.1 Rubia tinctorum
AAACTAGGTTACAAAATGAAGGATTTAGATACGAAAACCGAAAACGGTTATCCAAACCCCTTATAATGTAATCCTACATAAATCTAGAAATCTTCCAACAAAAAGATAACAAAAGAGATGTTAAATTCTTCGGAAAATACATGCATTTGACGTCTCATCAACATGCGTCCATAGGATGTGGAGAAGAGCAAATCTGGCAAGATTTCACGTGAGGATTTGCTTTGGATTGCGTCATTAACGCCTTGACCATAGATGTGAGAGTTGACACTTGGTCTTCATGTTTTCCATTGTTTGAAGAAGCACTTGAATTGTTGGGATTTTGCCTTCTCAAATAAGCTCTTGAGCTAAAATTCTTTGCCTCTTCGGCTAGCTCCTCGTAGAGCTCCATAGCTTCCCTAGATAACTTGTTCCCAAGAGAACCATTACAAGCTCCTCTCGGACAAAGGGAAGAGATAGGAAGTGGGTGGCTTAAAAAATGGCTATAGTACAAGAGAGAGTAAAAGAAAGACAAAAAGAAAAAGTGCACTAGGCTTCAATCAAACAAAAATGGCGTTGACCGGGTGGTGGAGGCTTCAATTCAATTTTTTGATCTTGGCTCGCTCATCCACCTGGGCGGATGATGATCTGTATGGGCGAGCTGCAGTTCACGACTTCTTTTTTTGCTTCCCATGGGTGAACCATTGATCCATTTTTGGAGTTCTTATAGTTTATTTTATAGAGTTAGAGAAGACAAATCCAATGGTATTACCCTTGGGGGCTGTTTCTTATCGAATTATTCCCAGAACTTTATTCAAGCTTCTAGATCACAGTTAATTTTGTCTTCCTTCTTTGACCCTTCTATCATCTACCACGGTTTTACTCGTAGCATTCAATCTTCTACCATTCTTTCAAATGGTCGTTACTGATAAACCCCTATTTTCCTTGTGAATCTTCATTCTTGAATCTTCCATCATGAAAATGATCATAAAAGACCTTCCAAAAATACCTTTAAATGGAGACTTAAGATATAACTCCTAAATCATCATCCTAACTTTCTTACCAACAAAGCATCCATTATCCTCACATGAAAACCAAATCTATGACAACTATGAGTTTCAAATGTGTTAAAAATATTACATGAGCACATCACTCATTAGGAAATGATTCCATTATATTCCAAGTAGGATACGAAACAAAAGATTTAGATCTAAAAACCAAAATGATCATCTAAACCCCTTATGATGTAAACCTACCTAAATCTAGAAATCTTCCAAGAAAAAGATAACAAAATAGATGTTAAATGCTTTGGAAAATTCCTGTATTTGACATCTCATCAGATGTTAATCTTTCTAGATGAGTATGTTAATGTGGTTTGTTATCATATTTATCCTATAAGGTAGAACTAAAAGGATGAATCATGAATTTTGATTGTTCTAGGTACAATCTAATAAATTCTTTGTTTTGTTAAATGGCTTGCCATTTGGTACAATGCTCGTAGTTGTTATCAAATCTATTGTTCTTCCTTTAAAATTCCATTGATGAAATACCTTTATAGATTTGATTGTCTAAAGTGTTCATCAATGAAGTTTGGAAATTGTTGTTATTTGCTTTTGTGAATTACTATGAAGAAGAAATGAATGTTTATCTTCAAAGTGGAAGTGAGATTTAATTCCATAAAGGTAATGAATGTGATGGAATGAGTGAATGGTTATATAACCTATAAGAGGTTTGGAAGTGGGATTCAATTGCCCCCAAAGCTTTGTCATTGATGATTTTATCACCTTTTATTAGTTTGTTGCACGATTAGCATAATTACCTTTGATTGCTTATTGTCTTGTCTTTACTTTCATAATTTAGGAAAAACCAATCAAAGAGCCCTCCCTCTTTTCTTGCATATATATACATTTATATATATGTATGTATGTATATATAGATTTGTATCCACCTTTTATGCATAAACCCTTAGGAAAATCTCTCTTCTCCATGGACGACCCTGATTGCCACTGTCTACTTAGTTGTATAATGGAAGGATTTTAGGCTTATAAATTGTAACTTTGAGAGGTACGGCAACGACCTCCCATATTTTGGCACCACTGACGAGGAAGAGGGATTTATTTTTAATTGTTTGGGCATATTTGGTTGAATATTTTCCAGTTGCTTTCCTTTTCCTTTTCTTTTGGTTTGTTTTTGTTCGGAGTAGGTATTGCTGAGTTCTTGGTAAATTTTTATCAAGAATCCTTGTAATATGAATCCAAATTTTAGAAAATATAAAAAAATGGAAGATCTCACCTTGAAGGAACTCATGATGAGAAGAGAGGCTAAGTAAACAAGGTTTTGTAGGATTTGTCATTCCGACCATCCTACCGAGTCCTTCTATTGGTTGAGAGAGGAGCACTATGGGGAGGAAAGAACCGTTGGGTTCCAAAACCAAGGGTATTATGAAGAATGCTATCAAGAGGTTGGAGTTGTTTGTCAGCAAGGGCACAGAGCTCAAGAATGGTATCCATACCACGATTTTAAAATTTGGAGTGGAATGGTACTTCAAATTTGTGGTATGAGAATGCAGCGGAAAACAAAAAATACAAGCAATATAGTTGGCATTCACAACCTTATACCATACCCCAAAACCAAGTTCAAGAAGCAGGTTCAAGTTTAACACATTTAGAGATCATGGATGCCATAGCAACCTTGACCAACTTGGCCAAAACTAATGAGGAAGTGAAAAGTTGAATCTCCTTAAGTCTCAAGGCTTTGGAGAGGCATGTGAGCGATATGATGGAAGTGGTGGTCCGAATGGAAAATAGATATTCCAAAGATACACCATCCCAAATTAAACTTGAAGATACGGTGACTGAGGTCACCCTGAGAAATGAGTTTGAGTTTCAAGGGGATGAGGAGTCGGTTGTAGAACACAAATAAGTGAAGGAAGAGGTGATTGTGCTACATCAAATGAACCAACTCCACCATTTTTGAAATGAACTAACTCCACCTACTCCACCATTTATCATGAATCCAAATTTTAAAAAAATAGAAAAAATGGAAAATCTCACCTTGAGGGAACTCATGATGAGAAGAGAGGCTAAGTAAACAAGGTTTTGTAGGATTTTTCATTCCGACCATCCTACCGAGTCCTTCTATTCGTTGAGAGAGGAGCACTACGGGGAGGAAAGAACCGTTGGGTTCCAAAACCAAGGGTATTATGAAGAATGCTATCTAGAGGTTGGAGTTGTTTGTTTGCAAGAGCACGGAGCTCAAGAATGGTATCCATACCACGATTCTTAAAATCTGGAGTGGAATGGTACTTCAAATTAGTAGTATGAGAATGCAACAGAAAACAAAAAAATTTGAGCAATATAGTTGGCATTCACAACCTTATACCATACCCCAAAACCAAGTTCAAGAAGCAGGTTCAAGCTTAACACATCTGGAGATCATGGATGCCATAGCAAACTTGACCAACTTGGCCAAAACTAATGAGGAAGTGAAAAGTTGAATCTCCTTAAGTCTCAAGGCTTTGGAGGGCATGTGAGCGATATGATGGAAGTGGTGGTCCGAAATTCACCACCCTAATTCATTTGGCCTAATTTGCTTCTATTGTGCTACATCAAATGAACCAACTCCACCATTTTCGAATTGAACTAACTCCACCATTGTCGGAATTCTTGAAGGAGATGATCGAGGAGCCAAATGATTATGATAAGCTTCCAAACCACCCAAGTCCTTTAAGACCATCTCCACCTCAACAAAATTTCCCTCTTGGATGTTTTGTACCCCACCTCTCTACTTTTGGCTACTCATGGTGAAAAGGCTCAAAACTTTACCATATGGATAACATTAGGGTTATGCAAATGACCGTAAACAAATGAAGCTAAGTAATGCCGACGATGTGAAACAAACTTGGTTTTGATATTTGTTTTCTGCTATTTTTTTGTTTTTTTGTCTTGTTCTTTTCACAGTTGTGTTTTTCCATGATTTTGTTGTAAAGTGAAGTGCATTACATTGGATGAATGAAGGAATGATGGCCATAAGAATGAAGGAAAGCATGGATAGTTTGGCAACTGAATATTTTCTAATTGTTCTAAAACCTTGTCTGTCACGAGTCGAGATGAACCGACTGGTTTTGTAACTACCAGTAAATTTTTGTCGCGAGTCACGATAATGGTTCATGAGTAGCGACCAAAATCATAAACTTTTGGGGAAATGTGAACTTTAAGTTCTAATCTGTCGCGAGTCACGAAGACTTTTTTGTGAGTCCCGATGTATACGTCGTGAGTAGCGACCATACTCAGGATGGTTTCTGGAAAGTGCTACATCTTAGATTTGTTCTGTCACGATCGTGATAGAATTTCCATGACTCGCTACAGAAGGGTGACTTTTGAGCCATTTTGAGTTCTTTGTCGTGAGTCGTGATGCATATGTCGCATGTCACGACTTATGCCCATATTCAAAATAAAAATCACCATAGCTCCCTTCTAATCACTACATTTCCAGTTTCACCGCCAAATACTTCCAAGAACCACCACACTTCTACTCATTCTTTCACCATCTTACGTGTATACACATATGAACATTTTTGCATCTTTATAGTTACCTTTTGTTGATTGTATTATGCCGATTACATAGTTGTGACTTTGATGAAAAAATTCTAGACAAAATAATTTTTTTGTACCCAACATATGTCGCAATACCATCCTTTGATCCCCGAGGCGAATACCGTGTCAATTCAGTAACCAACAAATACAAAATGTTTTGTTTGGTCCCAAAATCATATTCCCGGTGGTTTTAAGATAAACAAAATTATTTTCCGATATAGGTAGGAGTATTTTCATAATTTTACTAATTAAAAATTTTCATTTACAAATTCCCAATGCCCCGGGAACCAAAAGATGGTATTGCAACATACGTTGGGTACCAAAATACAATTTAAGTTTTCTATTAAAAATTCCCCCAAAAATTTCCCAAAACCCCCATGCTCGTCCTGTCAAACCCTTTCTTCCCCTCTTTCCCTTCTCTCCATTCTGCCGCCACCTTCACCTCACCATCATGGGCCAGAGTCTCACCCTCAACATCTCCAAGAAAGGCTTCCAACCACTACTAGACCAACTTTTGCCCCACCGTTGCTCTCTGTCATTGACCTTCCATTTACCACTTCACCAGCTATAACAACTTAGCTGCACCGTACCACCGGAACCACCTCTGCCACCCCTCCCTTTAAACCCTAGAGCCACCACCACCGTATCCACTGCCTCCTTGGATGCCTCCACCATAAATTCCACCACTTGAGAGGTAAAAAAAACCTCTTCTTGTACCAATCGTTGTTACTGTCGATGATGGTGTACCCAGTCTCCATTTGCACCACCAGTGCCTCAATGTTCTAGTCAATGGGATGATGTCAGATCTCAGTTTCTAGATGGTGAGGACGAAGTCCTTGGGGTGTACAAGCCATAGAGCAGGAGGCGTCCCTTTCGCAAGGTACTGTGGCAATCTCGTCAACCTTGGAGGCGGCGTGGTTGTAGACGGAGGTGGGGAAGCCTTTCTCGATAATATTGAGGGCTGGCTCTGACCCATGACGATGAGGTGGAGGTGGCAAAAGAAGGGGTGGAATGGGGTTTCAGGTGGCAGCGGTTTCAATTGGAGTTGGCGCCGAAATGAGGGGAAGGGAAATGTGGAAGAAAGGGTTTGAGAAGACGAGAATAGGGGTTTCAGGGGAATTTTTGGGGAATTTTTAGTTGTTAGACTAAGTTGTTTTTTGGTACCCAAAATATTTCGTAATACCATTTTTGGTCCCTGTGGAAGTTGGGCATTTTTAAATGAAAATGTTTTTAAATTAGTAGAATTACAAAAAATACCTCTGGTTATAGTACAAAATATTTTTTGTTTACCTAAAAACCACCAAAAATATGGTTTTGGGACCAAAAAATTTATTTTTATCTGGTGGTTACTTAATGGATGCGGGATTGGCCTCGAGGATAAAAAATGGTATTGCGACACATGTTGGGTGCCAAAACAAAAAATTTAGTCCAGATTCTATAATGTTGCTAGAATTTTTGTCACTACGTGTTAGATATTTTCATTGGACAATTTCATAGTGGCTATGGGATGATGGATTGGGTGGTGTTCTTTGAGAATACTATAGTTATTAACTTTTGATTCTAAACCTAGTATTACAAATCCCTTTGTACTTATGAGTTTGACGTTATTTTTTATGATGTTAGTTCCTGATCAATTTTTTTTGAAGAGAGACCGTGTTGCTCGAGGGGTGAGTTCCTCTTTGGCACCTCTACCTCTCTCTCTGGCCCAGTTGCAATTTTGAAACCGATTCTAGACTAATACTTTGGATTCTGACGTATCACTGAAAATTATGCGGTGAAATGGGAGTCACTTTACCTCTTACCTTGGCTGCTATAACCTTCCCAACCACGATTTTTTTAGGCATTTCACTGCGAAACAAGAAATTGTATTCTGCGATAAATGTAAAAAATAGAGTAAATAAAAACGATAAATAGATAAAGAGAAAGAAATAGTGGGTTCCATCGTTTCTATGGTGACTTTTTAAACGCTGAGGTCTTCTCTATACACCGGAGCCTTTCCTTCATTGAATCAACGTTATTGGTAACTTGTATAGTTCATCCTTTTTGGCTCTACCCATGAATTATCTAGTAATAGGTCTTTCACAACGAGATTTAGCTATACAGTAACGGTATTTAATTATGAAAATTAGCTGGGCAGCTGAAGTTTTATCGCTTTCTGCCTTCTGTGTTTACATTGAGGGCATTTTAATGTTTTAAGTATGGGGAGGGGTTAATTAACTTACATGCATGTAATCTTGATCTTGAATGCTTTTTGCTACTTTTGATTGGAAAAACATGAAAAAATGGGGAAAAATTAAAATTTTGAAAAAAAATGAAATGAAAAAATAAATATATACATCGATATATTTAAAGCAAACACGCTTAGTCAAAACCTAAGAGGGCAATTTAGGAAATATTGGGTGCCAGGATAGGTCGAATACCGGAAAGGGCGGCCTTGGTAAAAATGAGAGGCTAAATGTTAGTGACACGTGAGCCAAAGAAAAATAATGTGTGGCTAGGATGAAAACCAGAAGGGAATCATAGGAAAAATGAGAGAAAGAGATAAAAAAATAAAAAAAAATAAATTGTTACAATTCTCCTCATTTGCTGGTGTTGTAGTCATAAGGTTGTGGTTGATGTATGGATGAATCGGGTAGCCTAACATCATAGGAATTCTTGGGATGGGGTAACTTAGCCAGAAAACGAAGTAGGATTATATTTTTTAGATTCTTCGTGTACTTGATTTTGGTTGATATAGTGGTATAAAGTGAAGTATGTTCTGAACCTTTCAAATGGGTTTTACATCATTTTGTACCATTGGACTTTGGATTACCAATTCAGGACATGGAAATATTTTTATGGGCATTAGTGAATTGATAGGCGGTAGGTCTGGGTAGATTTAGGAATTGGGGTTGGTTGTGTGTGAAAAAAAATCTCATTTGATCTTTGATTTTGGGATTTATGCTAATGAGAGTTTTTGTGAGGTATTGATTGGGGGAATATTAGTGTTAGGGTGGTGGATATTTAAATCTCTTTGTGTTCTTCAATCTCTTTATATCCATTTGATATTGTTATTTTGGGACTTTTCAGGCTCACTTTAGTGCATTTTTGTTCTCTAGATGTTTCATTTTGCCTGGAAATTCTTTAAGGAGAGTTAAGAGTGACTTGTGAACTCTTTTTACTTTTTAGGGGATTTTGTGTGACAAGGAAATTGTTTGAAGACTAGCGTTGAAGATTGGAAGACTTTGTTTTGAGCTTTGAAGACTTGAGGAATTGAAGAAAAGTGAAGTGAAGAGGATGACTAGAGACAAGAAAAGAAGAAAGAAATGAAAATGCTGCATTTGTTCTCTGTCGCGAGTCGTGACGCTTGTGTCACGAAGCACAACAGACGACTGGACAGAAATCCTTCTTACATTCTTGTACTAAAAATATCCAACCTTATCCTCTTCCTTCCTAAATTCTTCCTCCCCGTGACTTGGGGTTAAAAACCCTAGGTTTTCTTCTTCTTCTATTAGGTTTTTCAGATTAGTTATGTGTTTTCATTACCTAGGTTAGTTTTCTACTTTGGAGGAATTGATTGAAACTTCCAAACCCATGTAGTGAGAACCTCTATTTCACTATTTCTTGAAGAATTTATTATTTAGTATTTATTGTGTTCTCAATGTGTATGTTTACTTCGTTTATGCTGTGTGGGTGGTTTGAGAATATAAAATATTTGTTTGATTAAGTTTTAGGGTGCTTGGAATGTGTACAATTTCTTAGCTCTTTGGGATGAAGATCCAAGAACATTGAATTAGAACTTCTTCTTATGAAAATTATGTTAATCTTTCTAGATGTGTATGTTAATGTTGTTTGTTATCATATTTATCCAAAGGGAGAACTAAAATTTTGAATCTTGAATGTTGATTGTTCTAGGTTTAATCTATTAAATGATTTGTTTGATTAAATGGCTAGACATTTGGTAGAATGTTCATAGTTGTTATCAAATATATGGTTCTTCGTGTATTCTTTCATTGATGAAATACCTTTATGGAATTGGTTATCTAAAGGGATCATCAATGAGGTTTGCAAATACTCGTTGATCATTTTTGTGAATTACTATTTGGAAAAAAAGAATGTTTATCTTCAAAATGGAAGTGATTGCATTCCCCATAGGTAATGAATGGCATGGAATGAGTCAATGGTTCTACGATGTGTAAGAAGTTCGAAAGTGGGAATCAATTGCCCCTAAGACTTTGTCATTGTTGGTTTTATCATATTTTAGTAGTTTGTTGCATGATTAGAATAATTACCTTTGATTATCATCTCTTCTTTCTGGATGACCCCGATTTGCCACATCTACATAGCTATATTTTGAAAGCATTTAGGGCTTATAATTTTTAACTTTGAGCGGTATGGCAATGACCTTCGAGAAGCATTCATAGTGGAGGTCTGCGATGGAATTGTTTAGGGAAAATAGGAGCTCATAACGGCTGGACCGCTTAACAGACTTTCCTAATTACGAAGGTGGTGTTTATAGACATTGAGAAATATTGATTATCAACCGCACTATGCAACATACACATTGGGATAGGTTATACACCTCATATTTAATAGAATCCAGAATCAAAGCCTTCTGTCGATCATGCTACGCAAATATCCCAAAGGAAAACCCTTAGTTTAATATATTTTATTCTTGTTCATCGCATGATTAGTAGTTTTTAGACCACCCCTCCCCCCCCCCCCCTTCCCCCAAAAACTTGTTTATGACATTAGCTATTCTGGATACACAATCAAAGTTACACCCGATTGTGAGACTAGCTTTAGAATCCTAGCTATCTGTGGACGACCCAAGACTTGCAACTGGGTACTCTTTGGTTTTTGGTAGTGAATACGGGAACAAGATACAAATTTTATCTTTGATCTCCTAGTGCTCTGTGGGTTAATTCTCCCACGGGTTAACGATCCTACGAAGTGCGGATCCAATTTTAGCGTAGTTACCGGGGAAGATAGTTTAAAGATTTAATTGTTAACTTGCATAACTAATTGGTTGAGTAGTTAGTGTTGTTTTTATTTTGTGTCTTTAGTTTGTCATTGTGTGGATTATTTTTTCGATAGTTAATCTAGTTGCTTCTAATCTGTTTGGTACTGTTTTCTTTTGAGACTGGTAGTGTCTAGTTTCTTATTTATGGTACATACTCGTACTACAAACTTAGGAACTTTTTACTATCTATAGGAAAACATATGTGGTAAGAGAAGCAGAAGGAAGAGAACTAGAGGAGAGATTCCACAAGGGCTAACCATTTTTTTCAAGAAAGAAGAGTTGAGATGGCGAAAGATAACCAAACGCTTAGGGAGTTGATAGCTTCAAATCTAGAGAGTTAAACCTTTTGCATATTCTTCCCGCTTTTGCCACCTGATTTCACTTGCGAGTTAAAGAGCGGCATGATCCAATGCTTGCCCACTTTGCATTGGATGAACAGAGAGAATCCCAACATTACTTGTCAGAGTTTCATTTGGTTTGAAACAATATGAAATCCCCGGGAGTGTCAGTGGAGGACTATAATCTAAGGTCATTTCCTCTTTCGCTATGAGACAGGGCCAAAGATTGGCTATATTACCTCCCACCGGGCTGCATCATTTCTTGGATGGACATGAAGCACAAATTTCTTGAGAAGTAATTCCTAGGTTCAAATTCCGCGGGTTTGAAGAAGCAACTCTCGAATATTTTACAACTTTCGAACTAGTCCTTTTACAATTAGTGGGAGAGGTTCAAGCGGTTATTGACAATTTGTCCTTATTATTCATTCAAGGAATGCGACCTTTTCTATTACTTATTTGAAGGTTTATTCAATGAAGGCATGCGCATGGGTGAATGTGGTATGTAATGGTTCTATAGTGAACAAAAGCCCCAAAGATAAAATAGCACTATTCCAGGACATTGCTAACCGTAAAAGGAAGTTAGGGACCCGATCCCATGTAAAGGTCTTAGAGGAACCGACTAAATCTCTTAAGTTTAAAGAGAAAGTCCAAATGCTTGCTTCCATGATGAAAAATCTAATGAAATGTAGGACGCAACAAGTGAGGGTGTGCGAAATCCGCAACTTAAATTACCCGATCGACACATATTCGCAAGTGGTAGATAATTTCAGGGAGGTGAAGGCCTTAGATTTGAATGGTGGGAATTTGCCGTTTGCTATAGGGAAACTGGGAGGTTGTGTCTGTCAAGTTATAGAACTAAAATAATTCTCAAATACAACTAAGTAAATAGTGGCAAATCGGGGTCGTCCACAAAGAAGAACGATTTTTCTAAGGGTTTATGCATATAAGATGGATATAAGCTTACATATAGATATATGTAGATATATTGAAGTAAAAATAAGAAAACAAGCAAATCAAGGTAATTATTCTAATCATGAAACAACTAAGAAATGATGAAAAACTTACAAATGAAAGAACGTTGGGGGAAATTGATTCCCACTTCTAAATATATTATATATCATAGCATCAATGACTCATTTATTCACAATAATTTCCTATGGTGAATGTTATCACTTCCATTTTGAAGATAAACATTCTTTTTTTCTTATGAGTAATTCACAAAAGTGATCAACGACTATTTAAACCACATTAATGATCACTTTGGACAAAAAATGAATAAAGTTATTTCATTAATGTCATCATCCAAAAAGAACCATAGATTTGATAAAAATTACTAGCATTTTACTAAATGCCTAGCCATTTAACCAAACAAAACATTTTTACGTTTAGCCTAGAAAACTCAATATTCAACCTTTTAGTGCTTGATGAGGCATCAAATCCATGTATTTTTCAAACCATTTAACATCTCATTTGTTATTTATTTCTTAGAAGATCGCCCAAAGCATAAGGTGGAGCCAACTTGTTGAGCCGAAACGAGCGGCCAGCCCCTGCACTCGTGCGACTGCGTGCTAGGGGCTTTGTGCACGCCTGACCTGGCGTTTCAGCCCCAGCGAGCACTCCGCACACCTCTGCTACACTTTTTAACTTTTCTTGACCAAATCCCCCTTCTTCCCATTTTTCTAAGCCCGACTTGGGGTCTCAAAACCCTAGTTTTTCTTCATCTTTTCTTAGTTTTTTCATTTCTTCCATAAATTCTTGTAAATTTTTTATGGGTTTTCATTATCTAGGCTAATTTTCCTCTTGGTAAAAATTGATTGAAGCTTCAAAACCTATGTAGTAAGACTCTGTTCTACTTTTTCATGAGCATTTGTTGTAAAGTATTTATCGTGCCATTAATGTTTATGTTTACTTCATTTATTTTATGGGTTGTTTAAGAATATGAAATGTTTGTATGATTAAGTGCTAGAAGTATGAGAAAATGTAAAATTTCTTCTCACCTTTGGCATGAAAATCCAAGAACATGGAATTAGAACTTCTTGTGGGTAAACGATGTTAATCTTTCTAGACGTGTATGTTAATGTTATTTGTTATCATATTTTTCCAAAGGTAGTAATGAAAGATTGAATTTTGAATGTTGTTTGTTCTAGGTTTAGTCTAATGAATGCTTTGTTTGGTTAAATGGCTAGGCATTTGGTTTAATGATTGTAGTAGATATCAAATTTGGGGTTCTTAGTATATAATGCCAATGATGAAATACATTTAGGCGTTGTTTGTCTAAAGTGCTTATCAATGAGGATTACATATGGTCGTTGAAGATCTTTGAAAATTACTAACTAAGAAGATATGAATGTTGATCTTCAAATGGAAGTGATAACATTCCCCATATGCAATTAATACGAATGATTGAGTGAATGAGTCTATGATCTATTTGAGGTTTGGAAGTGAGAATCAATTGCCCCCAAAGATTTGTTAATTGTGATTTTACCATATTTTTAGTAGCTTGTTGCATGATAGTATAATTAGTTTATTTTGTTAGTTGTGTTGTCTTTGAATTCATAACATAGGAAAAACCATCCAAAAACTCCCCTCCTTACATGCTTTTATATATATGTGTATATGTTTATATCTAGGCTTATATCCACCCTCATATGCATGAACCCTTTGGAAAATCCCTTTTCTTTGTGGACGACCCCAACTTGCCACTATCTTCTTAATTGTATTTAGTAAGCATTTAGGGCATATAAATTATATCTTTGAGAGGTAAGGCGAAAACCTCCTACATCCAAACCACGCATCTTTGTTCACATCTCATCCATATTTAGCCTCTCATTTTTACCTAGGTTTCAATTTTGGTTTTCGACCTATCTGGGACCCCAATGTTTCCTAAATTTCCCTTTTCGATTTTCAATTTAGTGGCCTTTTTTTTATTACATGGAACTCACAAAAAACATGTATGAAAATCTAAGAGAATTGCAGAAAATGATTGAAAAGTAAATGAAGACTGAAGAAGTGAACAACCGCAAGATAGAGCGCGAGCGAGGTGAAAAAATAATAATGAAAGATCCACAATAATGTTTTTTCAATAAAAGAAAGGAGATTTTCCAGAAGAACATGGTGTTGTTTCACAAATTTATGCTAATGATAGCATTACCAGACAAGCGGTCTAGAGATTACTATTGTGTCCTCAACAAGGACCATGGATATGACATCGAATACTGCATGGACTTAAAAAGGCAAATATAGGAGACTTCAAGAAATGGAAACTTAGCCAATACGGAAAGGAAGATCAAGGAAACAGGTAGCGGGAAACTCCATGGAAAAACACCAATGTACAATAATACGCAGAGTAGGAATTAGAAAATGACAGTGGCGGTGGATTATGAAAAGGACCTAACAAATCATGCTAAAAAGTAATCTTATGTGTTCGTGGATCAACTGAATCTCTGTCTAACAATGCCTAGAAAACAACCCTAGATACTCTCCATCACAAGAGCCTACGGATAAGAGACTCCATTGTGATTATAAATAACATTTAGTGAAGAGGATGCGGTTCACAATGCTTTGCCTTATAATGACCCGATGGTCATTCTAGCTAAAATTAGAAATTCCATAGTTCATAGGGTATTTTTAAACTACGGAAGCACACTTGAAATCATATTCTTCGATTTCTTTGACAAACTGCGATTCAAATGAACTAATTTGAATAAGTCTACATCCTTTCTAGTAGGCTTTACAAGATGACCAGAGACATCCTGCAACCATTGGTGAGAATGATAAAAATTTCACTATCATATGCTACTTTGTTGTCTTGGATGCACAAAGCCTATTTAACGCCATCAATAGTAGGACATAGAAGAATACATCGAAAGGGATAAGGTCCCCATATCACTTACTGATGAATTTCCAAACTCGAGTAGGAATTGCAACAATAAGAAGACATCAGCCAACAAATAGGCAGTGCATGGTTATCGTAATGAAAGCAAGAAGAAATGTTGAACAGAAAAAAAGCCAGCACCATCTCGGAGATAATGGCTTACTCAATCAATCACAACCTTAACTGGATCTCGGAGAAGAAATCAGAGTTGTAATTTTCTATAACGATGACTCTTCAAAGTGCGTCAAGATAGAAAAATTTCTTCCAACGAAAGTGAAACAAAAAGGGATAGAAATCTTGTGAATCCACAAAGATACGTTTGCATAGACTGTGAAAAATATGGGAAGAGTTAATCCAAATATTTCTCCCCACTCTCTAATTGTCAATTATTCAATCAAGCCGGCTAAGGGAAAGAAATGAAGATTTTCTAGAGACTGACAAAATGCAATTGTAGAGAAAGTTTGAGCATTGCTTCATGCCTGCATTCTGAAGGAAGTGATTCACTTGAAGTGGTTAGCAAACCCAGCAATGCTAAAAAAAAGTGGATGCAGGATGGTGGATGTAAATAAACTTCACTAATCTAAACAAGGCATGCCCAAAAGATTTCTATCTATTACCTAAAATCAACTAGTTGGTGGAAGTGATATCAAGATACAAAGTCCTAGCGTTCTTGGATGCGTAAAATTAACACCACTAAATACTGATGCACCTAGAAGATGCGGACTTGAAAACTGTCATAACAAGCTTTGGAGTGTTTTTCTATGTGAAAATGCCATTATTCTAAAGAATGCTGGAGAAATATATCAGTGTGTAGTCGACACTACATTTTTCAATCAAATAGGACAAAATATTGAAGCATATGTTGATGACATAGTGATTAAAGGAAAAAAGGTATATCACTTCGCACAAGATTTGAAGGACACCCTGGATACGCTAAATATGATTGGTATGAAACTCAAACCTAAAAAATGCTAATCGGAGTTAGCACTGGAAAAAATTTAGGGTCAAAAGTATCCTCCAAAGGAATTGAAGCTAATCCTGGGAAGATACAAGGAATAGTCAATCTTTCCCAACCGCGAACAATTAAAGAAGTACAGGCGTTTATGGGATCACTAGAAGCACTTAAAAGGTTCATCTCCAAAGCTGCAGAAAAACACTTCCCACTGTTCGACATTTTGAAAAAGAAAAAGATGTTTGCATGGAATGAACACAGTCGGAAATCATATGAATTGTTGAAAGAACAGCTTAAAGAGTTGCGAACACTAAAGTCACCAATACCAGGAGAGACTCTATACCTGTACTTAGAAATTTCAACAAAAGCAGTGAGTTCGATCTTGGTGCAATAAGAAGGGCAAAGGCAAGTGCCAGTATACTACATCTGTAGGATACTGCAAAGTGCAAAAATATTGTACCTACCCATTAAAAGGTAAACTCTCGCATTAGTTTACTCAACAAGAAGACTGGGAAGTTATTTTCAAAGTTATAGCATTATATTGTATACTAACTACCCAATCAAGAACCTTCTGATCAAGTAGAAATCATCCGACAGAATGACTAATTGGGCTCTGGAATTGGGACAATATGAGATCCAATTTCAGCCGCGAACTGCAAAAAGGTACAAGCCTTAGAAGATTTAATTATAGAATTTACAAGCGCAAATGCACAAGAAGCAACTACACGAAATATTTTGGATTAAAAAATGGAAATCAAAGTGGGAAGACATCGCATGGAAAATGTTCGTGGTTGAGGTGTCCAACAAACAAGGCTTGCAGTGCAGGATTGTTATTGGAAAATCCATATGAGGGAGAGCATAGATATTTGGACCTCATACGTGGGTTGGACCTCATAATCAGGAAGAAGGTCAAGAGCGTTGATTATTTTAGTGATTCGCCGATATTATTCTAGCAATTGTATGGATATTATGAGGTGTGAGAGGAGCAGTTGATAAATTATTTATGAAGAGTTCTCCAGCTCATAGGCCAACTATAAAACTTTGAAATTCAACAGGTACCAAGGAGCAAAAAATACCAAGGCATATGCCTTAGTTAAATTGGAGACTGCTGGCTTTGATTCTTTACTACGATAGAACAATGTTAATGTAGAAGTCATACCAGTCCAAAGTACAACCACAATAATTGTGTCAATAGTCCAGACAGAGGAAACGAATTGGATGACACCATTAAAGAACTATTTCAGAATGGGAAAATTGCCAGAAGATAAGATACAGGCTAGAAAGTTGGAGTTACGATCTAACAACTATATTTATAGGAGAGGAAACCTATACAAAAAAGGTTTCCTATCCCCGTGAATAAATTGTGTGAGACCATCCGAGGTAAAAGAAATCAGGAAAGAAGTTCATGGGGGATTATTCCAGATGCATCAAGGGTCTCGAACAATTGGGAAGAATGTAATTCGAGCAAGATATACAATTGGCCAACCCCATTCAACGCATGCGCACAACTTCGTGCTAAAGTACAGAAGTTTCAAAATTAACATGTTAGTATCGCATCAGCCATAAGGCACTTGAATAGGGATACATGTAACATGGCCATTTAAGAAATGGGGAATCGACCTGGTGGGACATTTCCCAAAATAGGTCGTAACGCAAAATTTTGAATCGTGCCAATCGATTACTTCATTAAGTGGAGATAAGAGAAGCCATTAGGAAGAGTCAAGGCAAAAAAAATTAGAAATTTTGTTTAACAATACATAGTTTGCAAATTTGGTGTGCCCCAAACTATCATCACAGAAAATGGTACGTAGTTCATAAGTGGAACCTTTACTGAATGGTGTTTGAAGTTAGGGATTGGGCAGAAATTCATGTCCATAGCTCATTTCTAGGATGAATTGCCAAGTGAAGGTAACTAATTGAATAACACTCCAAGGAATAAAAAGATGAATTGAGGGGAAGTGAACTGTTAGGATAATGAGATACGTAACACACTGTGGTCATACAGAACAATAGTGCAAGAACCAACCAGGGAAACACCGTATTGCCTAGTTTACGGTTATGAGTCAGTAATACTAGTTAAAATCAGAAATTGAAGCCTTGGAGTAGAAAACATCAATGAAGGCAATAATCCCGAAAAGATGAGATTGGATTGGGATAAAATTGAGGAGAAAAGGAAACATACAACAATCACCAAGGCAAAGTACAAGAAGAAGATGGCTCAAGCATATAATGAGAAAGTCAAGAAGACACAATTTTGAATTGGTGATTTCATATTGTGGATGAATGAGGCAAGTCAAGCAGTAGAAAAAAAGAAATCTATAACTAAAATGGGAAGGCTCTTACAAAGTAACGAAAGCACACCGATCCAACTTCTATGAGTTAGAAAGATTGGATGGCGGCAGTTTCCTGAACACTTGGCATGTGATCAAACTGAGGATGTTCTTAGAACCTTTGTAGATGATAGGAGACTCAATTGTACAGGAGCAATGATATGATCATTAGCAGCATTTTCATTGTTGGCATCATTATTTGGCTTTCAGCACGATATCATTGTGATTGTACATAATCAAGATCGAAAAACGTCTTTCAAGGCAAATCATTCATACCGATTTTCACTTACATTTTATGCGACTTCCATGGTAATACTAGCACAAAATAGTAAGCCATGGACGATCTCAAAAGGAACAAAATATCATGTGTCGCGATCGCGAACAAGTAAAGTTGCATAATCACAACACAACAAAATGAGAAAAGCAACAAAAACAAGCAATAGATCTTCTAGCTTCGCAACCTCAACTATGCATACTTCATATTTTTAAAATGGGTAAATATGCCTACAAAAATAGAGACAATATAAACCAATAGATCTTTCAAATTTCCACAATTCAAATTCAGAATTTTACAAGCAATAAATCTTGTGGAAATACAAACATGCCTATAAAAACAGCGATAGAAACAAGCACTAGATCTTGGAGCTTCCTAACATTAATTCTTTAAGTTATAGATCTTGCATAAAAACAAATATGCCTACAATAACGGAGACAAAATCAAGTAATAGATCTTGAAGCTTTGCACAATACAAGTTGATGTGCACCTAATTGCATGCATTAACCAATTCATTTGGCACGTTTGTTATAATGTTTTGTTTGGTTGATTGATAGGTTTTGCTATTTTTACATTAGAAAGGGTTTGGATAATCGTTGAAGGTTTTCTTATCTAAATCAAGATTTTTGTAGATTTAATTGGATATAATGGACACTATGTCCTCATGATTACCTAGATCTTCTTTTGTGAGCTTATGAGTAGACTACCCGTGAACACTTTGGCGTAATTTGTAGAAAACTATCCGCAAGGGTGGTAGTAGATAGTAGAAGGTCATTTACAAGGAAGGTAGAAGGCTAAAAGCCAAAAGTCAAAACGAGCTTAAATATAAAAGGGTAAAAGAAGGAATCAGCTTCCATGGGTTGTACCATTGGATTCTTCTTCTCGAGTACAATAAAATTGGTTACAAGAACTCTCAAAACATATCAGCAGTTGATTTGTAGAGGTGCAAACAAATTTCTGAAGGAGAAGGACTATCCAGCCTCATTCCAAGGACCTTCAGCATGAGGCTAAGCCTCTTGTCAAGCCACTCAAGCACAGAACCAAACCTCCCAGCATGAGCCATTTTACTGAAAACAAGCTGTTTAGGCTAGCACGGTCGTGCCACAACCCATTGGCATGAACTGTTTGGTGAAAAACAACCTGTGTCACCCCAATTATTTGTGAGACTGGACACAGACCGTGGTGTTTGACACGGTTTATGTTGTTTGAAGTCTGAAATGTGAAGACAAGCCCATGGGGAATGATAAATGACATAGCCCGCATCGTTCAACTGAACAAAAAGTCCTTCCAGCTAACGAGCCATGCCAAATAACATGGGACGCGCAAATCAGAAGTTCAAAATGCAACAGCAGCCAATAACCCATGCTGTTCCACATGGCTTATGCAGGCACGAGGATTCACGAGTCGTGTCGTACCAGATAGTCTGCGCCAGCAAGAGGTTACACTGGTCATTCCAGTCGTGTGACCCGCACCAGCACAAGGGTACATGAGCCATATAAGATAGTGTGGCACGCACCAGCACTAGACTATACAAGGCATGCAAAACCGTGCAGCCAGCACCAGCAAGAAGATGCACGGCCCATGCCTATTTACTGTCAACATCAATTGCGGCAGCCAATGTTTTTTGGGCATATTTTAGGTCTTTTTCAAGGCCCAATATCCGATTTCTACGTATAGGATCCTCTAGTCTTTTAGGGTTCACAAAGTAGGCATAATGAAAATTTTATTTTCCAAGTAGGTTGGAAGGAAGAGGAGAGTTCTCTCTCTCTCTCTTAGAGTATTTCTTCTCATTTATTTTCTTTTATTAGATCAATGGCAATTAACTCAATATTTTTCCATGGATCTATTTTTAGGGAGTAGTTAATTTACTTGGGGTATATATGGTGATGGGGTACAAACTTGTACCATATGGATAACGTTAGGGTTGTGCAAACGACTTTAAATAAATGGAGCTACTCAGGTGGCAACCCGAGCATTCAAAAAATAGCTTACATACATAACCTTTGAAGCTCACTTACGTTCCTACATCCCCAGCACCATTTATTCCCTACCATCACTAAAATACCACCTAAATCCACTTGCCCTCAAAACCCTTGAAACACAAATATTGAAGCCTAGGAGGTAATTCTCCATTGTGATTTCATTCTTTATTCGATTTGTGATGCATGATAATGGTTGCGATTGAAATTGCTTGATTAGAGGTTAGGGGTAGTTCATTGGGGTTACTGTAGTATGTTCATTAAATTTCATGATTGTGGAACCAAGGGTAGATTTTAGTGTTCATTTTTCATTGTGAGTGCTCTCCTATTTTCTTCCCTTGACATATGTTCTATGACTTTGTATATGCATTGAGGACAATGCAAGCTTTAAGTGAGGGGGGAGAGAATTAGATACACTTATCATTCCTAGTTGTTTCTATGTAGCTAATAGCTCCTTTAAAGAGCATTTTGAAAAAAATGAAAGAAACTGCAAAATAATATATATATATATACCGAGCTAAGTCAAAAACCCGAAAGGGCGATTTTGGAAATAACGGGAAAAGCCTGGCAAGGTTGAAATACTAAGGAAAAAATGAGAGGCAAGACCCTGATAGGTTGGAAAACCTAGGAAAAAATGAGAGGCTGTGGGGAGAAAGATGAGAAGTGAACTCAATATGTGTGAATGCTAGAATGAAAACATGAAAGGGCTCTTAGATAAAATGAGGGAAATTGAGAAAAATTGGAAACTAATTTGACCAATTTTTGGACTATCTTTGGTGGTTTCTTTAAAAACATCTCTTGGATTGTCTTCGGAGGCTTCTTCGGCAGAGTAAGCTTGTTTAGCACATACTATCATTTTACTTTACCACTTTTTCTTGGGTGGATTTTGGATAGGTTACTTTAGCATCTTCGGGGAGAGTAAGAGTTGTGAAATTCTTACAATCTTTTGGGAAACCAGGGTAGCTTAGGAATAAAGTTGAATGTATTTTTTAACTAATCGTTTCATGCTAAATTCCTCTTGGATTATTTCTCACTTTTGTTTACTCGAGGATGAGTAAGGGTTTAAATTTGGGGGGATTGATGTGCACCTTATTGCATGCATTTACTAATGCATTTCACACATTTGTTATTATGGTTTTATTGGTAGATTGCTAGTTTTATTTGGTTTACATTACAAAGGGTTTAGATAACCGTTGTTGATTTTCTTATCTCAATCCCGAGTTTTGTAGACTTAATCAGATCTAATGGACACTTTGTCCTCACGAGTACCTAGATCTTCTTTTGTAAGCTTATTAGTAGGTTTTGCATGAGCACATTGGCATAATTTTTAGAAGGACATTTGCAAAGATGGTAGAAGACCAAAGGTCACGATTCAAAATGTGCTAGAAAATAGAAGTGTTAAAGAAGGAAGAGAAAGGAACAGGGGAATTCAGATCCAAGAGTTGTACAGAGTTTTTGAGAATGATCTGAGAAGAATAAGAATCCATAGATTGTTTCATTGGATTGTCTTCTTGAGCAGTATAAAATCGATTACAAGAACCCTCAAAATGGATCAATGGTTCATCCGTAGCGGTGTAAACAAATTTGGAAAGGAGAATGACCTGCAAGCCTTGGGCCAAGGACCTCCACCACATGTCTAAGCTTCGTGTCAAGCCTCTCCAGCATAAACCAAACCTCCTAGCACAAGCCATTTTTCATAGCAAGAGCCGTTTGGGCCAGCACGGCCGTGCCATAGCCCCCTGACATGAACCGTTTGGTGCAAAATGTCTCGTCTTTCCCCAATCATTTATGAGGCTAAGTATGGACACGGACCGTGTTGTTTCAAGTCCCAAATTTGAATACCACCCCATGGGGTGTAATAAAATGACACGTCCAACCAGGTGATATTGATGTAATAGAATAGTCATTGGTTACGAAATTGATTTGGTTATATAAAACTGTTGATTTAGTTAGATAGTTGGTATGGTCCAGTTCCGATATCACAGACAGTCATGGACTCGAAGTGATTTGGAAATTAGTTGATGGTATTAGCTGGGAGTGAAGGCTAAACTTGTATTTTGGTTTATGGTTTGAGAATTAATAAAAGCAATCTTTCCTCTCAAAAAAAACTATGAGAGAATCAGGATCAAAAAAGTAGACTTAATCGTTTGTGATGCGATATTAGCTAAAAAAAATGTAAGTAAAGGAAATAAAATTATGTTGCCTCCAAAGAAACTTTTTGATATTCATTATATACTGCTGCGATAATATCACCTTCAAAACGAGAACACGAACATCACCAATGATCATTTCATGGTTACTATACAATTTGGATTTTTCTTATCTTCTACCTTATGTCTAGAAATAAAATTTCCTTAAGTTGACCACATGCCAAGCATTGGGGATACTGCTACCATCCAGTCTATCCAGTTCATAGCACTTATATTGGTTCACCTTCATTATCTTATACGGGAGTTCCCACTTTGGACTTAGCTTTCCTATTTCATCCGCCAAGCTTGCTTCATTTTTCCTTAGCACAAAATCACCAACTCAAAATTGCATCAACTTGACATTTTCATTGTATGCTCTAGCCATTCTCTATTTGTACTTCGCCTCCGTTATTGTTGCTTATGCCTTCCTTCTTAGAATTCATCCAACTCTAGCTTCATCCTTTAAAGATTATCATCATCCTTATATTTCTCTATTCGAAAGCTTGAATTTCCAATCTCTATAAGGATTACTTCTTCATGGCCGTAGACCAAACTATATGGTGTTTCTCCAATAGGCTATCAAACGCTTGTTCTTTATGACCATAACGTATTGGGTATCTCATCTACCCAACCCAACCCTTTCACTTTCTCTCTAGTCTTTTCTGGATTCCCTGAACTATGGTTTTGTTGGCTACTTCCACCTGACCATTTTCTTGTGGGTGAGCTACCGATGTGAACTTCTATGCAATCCCCAACTTCAAACATCATTCAATGAATGTCCCACTTGTGAACTGTGTGATGTTTCCTGTAACAATAGTTTGTGGTACACCAAAATGGCAAACTATGTTTTCCCACACGAACTTCTTTTTCACCTCTTATTTTCCATTTCCCAGTGGTTTTGTTTCGATCCACTTTGTGAAGTAATCAATTTCCACAATCAGGAATCTTGCATTGCCAACACCATTTGGGAAGTGTCCTACCAATTCAATTCCCGATTTGTCGAATGACCATGCTCTATATATCCTAGTTAGAATAGCTTGTGGTTTTTGCGATATTGGAGCATTAATCTGGTTAGCTTCTACATTTAAGCTCGAAATTGTATGCATCATTGAACATGGTTGGTCAGTAGTATCCTGCCCGAATTATCTTTTTGGAAATTGTTCGAGATCCTTGATGCATTCCACATAGTTTTTCATGTACCTCTTTCAAGATCTCCCCCGTTTATAACAGTCCTACACACTTTATCCAAGAAGATAAGAAAACTTTTTTGTACAGGACTCCTCCTTCATAAACATAGTTGCGAGATCGTAACTCCAACTTTCTGGTTTGGGTCTTGTCTGCTGGTAACTTTCCCTTTGTGAAGTAATCTACCAACTATGTCATCCAGATTATTTTTTCTGCCTGAACTGCGACACAGTTTTAATTGTTGTACTTCTGATTGGAATGAACTTCACTTTCACATCATTATGTTCAACCAAAAAATCAAATCCCGCTATTGCTAGCTTACTCAAGGCATCTGTTTTCACATTTTCACTTCTTAGCACATACTGTTTATTGAAGTACTCGAGTTGAGCAATGAGTAGTCTGACCCTTTTTAAATATTTTATCTGCTGCTCTTCTCGGAATTTTTAGTCTCCTCTCACTTGATGTACTACTATTTTCAAATCACTAAAGGCTTGGACACTTTTGACCTTCATCCTTATTGTAAGGTCTAACCCACATACTAATGCTTCATACCCCACCTCATTATTAGTGAGTGGGAAGTCGAATCAAAGCGAATATCTATGCTCCCCTCCTCCTGGATTGACTAATAGGAGTCCTGCTTCATAACCTTCTTTGCTAGATGCTCCATCTATGAACAGTTTCCATGCCGTGTCCACCCATTTGGGCTTTCCTTTTTTATTCCAAGATTTTATTGTGCATTCGTGGCTTACGTATCTTCACTTGTCATTTATGCAATGAAATATTCTATGACTTGTGCCTTGATTGCAGTTCGTGGCTGGAACTGTACCTCATATTGTCCTAATTCAAGAGCTCATTTGGTCATTCAACCTGACGCTTCAGGTTTGCTTAGTATATTTTTGATTGGATAGTCGGTATACATAATGACCTTATCACTGTGGAAATAGGTTTGCAACCTCCTTGCTGAGTATACTAAAGTTATTCAAAAGGCATATATAACATCTCTGCACTTGGTAGTATTCTGCTAACGTAGTATACTGGTAGCGGCCTTTGACCTTATTGACTTTATACCCTAAGAATTTCCCTACGCCTACTCCAATTATGCACATCTTGGGATTAAGCTTCATGCCAATCCCACTTAGCTTGTCTAATGTTTCCTTCAAGTCTTCTGTGAAGACTCGTACACTTCTGCTTTTGACAACCATGTTGTCCACATAGGCCTCCACATTTTATCTTACTTGATTGCAAAACACCTTATCGATCAATATCTTGTAAGTTGCTCCTACATTTTTTTAGCCAAATGGCATTTTCACGTAACAAACCATTTCAAAGCTTGTTATGAACGATGTCTTCTCTGAGGTTTATTAGTATCTGGTGGTACCCCTTATATGCATCTAAAAAGGCTAGAAAATCATATCCTGAAATTGCTTTGACCAATTGATCAATCTTAGGCAAAGGATAACAATCCTTAGGCAAGCCTTATTTAGATCGATAAAGTCTATATACATTCTTCACCTCACATCTTCTTTTTTTACCATCACTGGGTTCGCTAACCGTATTGGATAGGTTACCTCTTTTAAAATACCGGCCTGAAGCAATGCCATTACCTCTTCTTCAACTGTCTTTTGTCTATCACCGGTGAAGTTTCGCTGCTTATGTTTGACTGGCTTGATTGAGTCATTAATATTTAAGGAATGGGTAGCGATTCCTGGGTCAACTACTCCCATATTCTGTACATTCCAAGAAAATGTATCATTGTGACTTTGAAGAACTCTTATGACAATTTCTTTCTTCACGTCTAGAAGATTCTTTTCGATCTTAATGCACTTAGCCATGTCTTTGTCGTATAAAGTGACTTGTTCAGTTTTTTTCTCCTAAATATACTAGAGGATTTGATTGTTCCAGTAACTTGGTATCCGAGACAGTGCTCATCATTTTTGTTTGATCCACCTTTTTTCCATGTTTCATTGCAATAACCATACACTGCCTAGCCATTTGCTGGTTTCCTCTTATCATTGCTATACTTGCTAGAGTTGGGAACTTCATTACTAAGTGGAATGGGGACCATATCGCCTTTGTCGTATTCATCCAAGGCCTTCCAATGATGGCATTAAATGGACTTAGTGCTTCCATAACCACAAAATCGCACATGATAGTACATATATTATCATCCTCTCCTATCATAATAGGCAGTTGTATGTTGCCCAATTATGTCTCCGTTCATCCCGTGAACCCTACAAGGGCTGATGTGGATTTCTTTAAATCAGTTCGCTTGAACCCCGACTTATCGAAGAAATTCAAAAATAAAATTTCAACCTCACTACCATCATCTACAAACACCCTGTGCACCATTGCATTCCAAATTTTAGCGACGATGACCATTGGGTCATTATGTGGTGAAGCATTAGGAACTGTATCCTCTTCGCTAAATGTAATCACTTTGTCCAAGCGAAGTCTTTTGTCCACGGGATTTTGTGGTGGTAGATACCTATCTTTGACCTTCCAAACATTATTTGACAAGGACTCCGTTGATCCATGTATTGACAGGATTACCCTTTCTGGAACCTCTCTTGCGAATTCATGTTCGTAATTCACTGTTGTGGTCATATTCTGGCTCCTGTCATGTGTGTTAGGTGGAGCTTGGTTCTTAGCCACAAAATTCCCTGCTTTATTGGCTTCGTTATATCGATTCCCTTTGTCTTCTTTTCTGCATTAGCCTTAGCGACCATTTCTCAAATTATCCTCTATTTCCCTTCTTAAATCTCTGCAATACTCAATGGCATGGCCATGGTCCTTATGAAAGACACAGTAATATTCTCTAGATATTTTTTTAGGTTCTATCATTGGTGCAGGCTCGCGAAATAGCTCTTTGTTCTTCTACCATATTTTCCTTTATGATTTTGTCAGGGCTGTCTCTTCGAATATTGCCCCCTCCATTTCTACCTCTATTCCCTTGGAAAATACATTTCCTTTTCATTTCTTCACAAAACTTCTTTTCGTGTCCTCTGTCATTTTCTTTTCGCCTTACTCCCGCTCTATCTTGTGGTTATTTAACTCTTCAGTTTGCACATACCATTCTATCATCTTCAGCATATCTCTTGGGGTTTTGGACATTTTTTTCAAGTTTCTTATAAAATTCTCCTGATCACATGCCTCCTGTAAATGCATCCAAGGAGGACTGGAACGACATGTTTCACACTTGCAAACTCTCGGTGATGAACCTACTATGATATTCCACAAGACTCTCATCGCTTCGTTGGGCTATGTTGTTCAAGTCCGCTATTGTCTTTGTGAACTTATGCTTTCGATAGAAGCATCCTAAAAAAATCCAACAACCGTGCCAAGGACTTGATGCTTCCAGTTGGTAAGTTTTCGTTCCATATGATCGTTATCCCTGATAGGAAGATAGGAAAAGCCTTGCAAACCAACTCTATGTCCGCGTATCGAAATCTCATGCTATTGCTGTAGGAATATGAGAATTCCTTCAGATATGTGGTTCTATCTTAGATTTTAACTTGCAAAGGTAATTTAAAGTCCTTTGGCATCTTCAAATCACGATGATGAGGTACCAATGACGATCTGTCTGCATCATCTTCTACTAAAATCTCTCTTAACTCATCCTTATACTTGAGACTCTCTTGCACTTGACTTTGTTTTCTATTCGTCTTCAAAGGTTTTGGCTTCAGAGTTGTTAAAAATTGGTTGCACAGGCTTTCTTTGTTCACTTCTAGGAATGTTGAGAATGCTCATCTTTCTTTCTCTTTTTTTTGTTGGGGGATTCCGCTTCCTCCTTATCATTGTATGTGTCTTCCTTACTGCAATCATTTTCCTTACGAGGTATAAACTCTTGATCTTGACTAGGATGCACATTTCTATTGCGCCCAACTATTTATTCCCGTGTTTGATGATTATGGATTTTCTTGCTTTTGGTGAACACCATTGTTAAATTGAAGGATTCTCAAACCAAAAAAATATAACCCCATTGTCGGCGCCAATGGTGTGAAAATCCAACAAAGTATTACACTTACTATCCATCAGAAGTTTCTCCTCCTACAAAATAGATCCCAGAAGTGATTCCGAGGTAAATACTCTGACGATCAAGTTGGCCTTTCATTTCAGAGAATTGTAATTTGTCAATGTAGTTGCCCTTACCTCTAACAATCTTACTTTTTCTGTATTTATAGGCTAATGTGATCATGGTTCTATGTTATCTGGGGTTTGAGATCGTGGGTCTCAACATGGACCCTTTATTCTCGGTTCATTTCTATGTGCTTATCCTTATTCTGCTTCTCTCGGTCTTCACCTAGGACCACAATCATCTAACTCTGTTTCTATCGGTTAATGGATGACTTGAATCTTAGGCTGAACAACCCTAATTGTTCGTAACTTGAGATTGGGCTAGGCGTGGACTTTAGCAACCTTTAATTAGTGATCTATGTATACACCCTTTGTAGAAGGCCATCTGCGAGGGTGGTAGTAGATATTTGAAGGCCATTTGTAAGGATGGTAGAAGATATCGAAGGCTATTTGCAAGGTTGATAGTAGATTGAAGTCCATGGAATCCAAAGTGTGGTAGTAGATGGAATTGAGCCTAAGAAAGGCAGATTCAATGTTCAAGAAGTCCAAGGAAGAAATGGATGGATCATGTGGTCCACGCCGTTTCAAGTTATCAATCCAAAGACTAGCCGACGGGGTATGAACAACGAAACGTCCCATGTGGAGATACTGAGAAAAATAAGGTTTTAGCTTACGGGGCACGCAAAAATGATGTGGGATAAGGATTAGAAGGAGCAAAAATAGAGTGCCAGTCGATGGCCTGTGCTGGGTCTCAGCTGGCACGAGCCGTGCCAGATCCCACCTCCCTTGTAAGTTGCGGAAGCTATGGTTTTTAGCCATTTTCGGGCCTATTTTTATGCCCAATTCCTTACTACTATATGTATGGACCTATGTCTATTAGGGCTTAAGTTGCACTTCTTTTTAGATCTCAAGGATTGGCTAGAGAAAGAAAATAATCTTTCTTCTCACTAGGTTCTTTTCTTTTCATTTTTTATTTTTCTTTTACCCAAGAGTGTTTAATCCAAGGAAATACTTGGTTTCAATGCTTAGAGAGTATGGATCTTACTTGGGGATATCATTCGTATTCATGTTAGATGTTCATTTTGTGAGATTTTATAGATCGATCTATTCCTATATGCTTTGTTATTATTATGTTGGCTTGTTCTTAATATTCTTGTCAATTGTATGATTGTCACACTTAGATCGCACATGCAAAAGTCTACATTCATGTTGTTGCACTATTTCTACCTCCCGGGGAAGAAAACCTAGATGCACTTGGGGTAACGATGGGTCCAGAATCACGTGTGTGTGCACGTAGTTTACCGTTGTTAATGTTACGATCAACCATACTCTAGTTAGCCTACTATTCGGTCTGAAGAGTTGCACGTAGAGATATCTAAAGTAGAAATCTAGTATTACCTTTGTAATCCTAGAGCCATCGATAAGAAGCCTACTTCCTTTTACCTTTGTAGGCCTAGGGGTAGTGTGTCGTAGTGTTCTGCCAAGGAATCAATCGCATGGGAGAGAATCATACCTGCACAATGAGTCATTTCTGTTGTTGCACTCTCCTAGTTGCAGAGGCGATGATGATGGAAGATTTAATACACACACCCCTATGTGATAGATATAGGGATGTTTTGACCTTTGTCCGCACTAAGTGATACAAACACTAGAATAGGGTATAGTTCTTGTATAAGATGAAATCGATGATCGAAATGACATTAATCATGTTATGCAAATATTCCCCAAGTGTTAGTTTATATTGTTAGTTCTTGTGATCATTTGCATGCTAGAAGTTTTTAGTACAAGTCCCTCTCCAAATGACTATTTTTCCAACACGATTTATTCCTCACAAGTGGACGGATTGACTACCCGACTACAGTTGTGTTTAGTTAATTATTATGTTCTTAACATCTCTATGGATGACCCCAGTACTTGGCACAATCTACCATTCTTGGTAGTGCGGTAGTAGGAACAGGACCAACAAACAAATATTTATCTTTGACCTCACTTAGCCTCATCTAGGTTTAGTAGATCTCCCATGAAAAGGTTATTTATTAGCGACCACTACCACAAAGACCCCCCTCTAGCACTGGTTTTGAAAACATGTACCCCATCTTTATTAGCATCAGTTTTTTGAAATTTAGCACCGGTTTTTAAAAATCCGGTGTTAAATGAGCAAAAACCGGTGCTAAGAAAACCGCTGTTAAACTGAGCACCTAATTTTAAAAAATCGGTACCGAAATCCATTTTTTAAAAAGTGGCAATGGTTTATTGGGCATCGGTTTGAAAATCGGTGCAGAGAAGGATTGGCACCGGTTTTTTGACACTATTCACAAAAATCGGTGCTGAATTTAACATTAAATACTCCCAACTACCACACAAAAATTAAATATGAATTTTGAACTCTCTTCGCTCTTCATTGATGGAGGAATTTTTTTGGAAGGTGAGCTTCATCCCAAGCCATGAAGACCCATGAATGTAATTTTTCCTTTACTTTAGTTTATTTCATTAAAATAGTAGTGGTTGTAACCATTAATGCATGCATGGGGAGAGTTAGTTCTATTTATTAATGATTTCTCTGCTTGAATAAAGTTTTTATCATGTTGTGAATGTGTGAAAATGGTTGTCTTTATACCAAGTGACGACAAGACAAGACATCTGGCAGACGGTGAAAATGGAAAAAATTTGACAAAAAATATCCTTCATTTGGTTTGGAAGTTACAAATTTAAGCCTTGCTTTGTGTACTGATGGGGTGAATCCATTTGGAAATATGTCATCAAAACATAGTTCTTGGCCCGTGATGTAGGTAATCTATAATATGCCTCCATATTTGTGCAAGAAATGGAAATATGTTATGATGCATTTACTAATCTCAGGTCCTAGACAATCTGGAAACGGCATCGATGTGTACTTGAGACCTGTGATTGATGCTTTGAACCTATTGTGGGAAGTAAATGGGATGACGATATTTGATGGCCATACGAATGTGGAGTTTCAATTGTGTGCCATGCTCTTTTGCACGATTAATAATGTTCCAGCGTATGGAAATTTGTCTGGGTAACATCACTTAAGAAAATAGTGCAACACGCGATGGTACTCCACTGTTACGTTGTGGAACATATTGTTGGTCGAAAATGTTTTGGGAAGACCGTTCAAAATATCTGTAGGGTAACGGTTGGTCAAACAAGTAATGGTCGGTCAAACAGTAGTCAACGGGTGGTCAAACAGTAGTCCACGTACGACACAAGTGTTTCGGTTGACTACCTTCGTACTGCACAAGTAACGGTCGGTCGAACACTAGTCAGTGTACTGCACAATTTTTCCAGTTAACTACCTTCGTACTAAACAAGTAACGGTCAATCAAACACTAGTCAACGTACTACACAAGTCTTCTGGTTGACTACATTTAACACAAGTATTCCGGTTGACTAGTTTCGTACTACACAAATAATGGTCAGACAAACACTAGTCAGCATACTACACAAGTCTTCCGGTTGACTACCTTCGTACTATATATATTGACGGTAGTTTAAACACTAGTCAACGTACATAATCACCTACACTAGTGCCGGACATATATACTAAATCGAAGAGTCAAACATTCGTTGGAAAATAATTGGTCAGGCATTCTATGTGAACCGGTTGAGTGACGGTAGACGTACTATACAAGTAACGGTAGGTCAAACATTAGTCAACATGTATATTGACCTACACTAATTGAATAAGTGTTGGACCTCAGTCGACCCTTAACTAGTTAGGCATTCTAAGTGCAACGTTGGAGTGACGGTGGACGTACTATACAACTGACGGTTGATCAGTGGAAGGTTGTCACCGTACCTCTCAAAGATACTATTTTAAATCCCTTTTGCTTACTAACTAAAATTAAGTAGCTAGTGGAAAGTCGGGATCGTCCTTAGAGACGGGGGATATTCTTAAGTGTTTGCTCATAAAATGCTAAATACTATGCTAGATATATAGATACACATATATATAAAAGCACACAAGAAGGGGAATTTTTGGTTTGGTTTATCTAAGTTAACAATTTAAAGACAAGTTAAACTAACGAAGCATACAATAGCTAAAACGGGATTAAGTACGAATTAAGGAGTCTTGGGGGCAATTGACTTATACTTCCAAGCCTTCTATATATCATTGACATAAAATCTATTTAACACTTTTACTACTTGTTGTGAAGATAAATCTTCCATTCCTCTTTGATTGTAGTTTACTAGAGTGAATTCAACATCTCTAGC
>JAULKM010011472.1:0-14756 GCA_032355605.1 Rubia tinctorum
TAGAGTAAATTCAGAACATTTGGTCATGGTCTTAGGACGACTCCTTTTATAGAGCTTCTTTTCATCACTACAAACTCAGCCAGTTACTCAAGGCACGATATCTCCAATCTTACTCTTCAAAGACTAAATGAATCCATCTTCAGCCAGGACATGTGTATCAGCTATTTACTGAAGTAATTTAACTTCGGCTAGTTAGGCAGGGCACAGTAGTTCCAATCTTAGGCTTCAAAGACTAAATGAATCCATCTTCAGCCAGGACAAGTGATGTGAATCAGCTATTTACTGAAATAATTTAACTTGTAGATATTTTCCTTTACCTATTTCTCATAGTTTCCCCGCTGCCAGTTTTGTTCTGGTTTTAATGATATAAAACCACCCATTTGGTTCACGGTTTGAACCTTGACCTGTATTTCTGGGTATATTATGCCAGTGTGCACTCATCTCCCACCGGTTTCAATTGATTGAAAATGAAGATTGAGGAAACAGTACAGGACAGTGTTAAAAAACTCATTTTTCCTGGTTTCTGTTTGCAGTAGTAGCTCTTTGATGGCTGTAACATTTCAGCCTCCATTTTCCGTTATTCTTTAGAACTTATTAGAGCTTTTCTCAAACTTGGTTTATTTCCAGTTTCAAAGGGATGATTGCCACTAGAAAATGTTGTTAGGTTTAATGAAGCTGGGAGCATGCATGAAAAGCTTGAGAGTCAACCCAATCCAGGAGTGAGGAAGAGAGCAAAGCAACTGAACTTTGATTTTCAGGTAAAATGTAGTTTGATCTCCAAGATCCTCATCTTTTCGGGGATCATTTTTTTTGGCTCAAATTTCCCGTTCATATTAGCTGACATTTCAGGCTATGAAAATGATGACGGTGACCAGCTCCCCAACTTCTTCCAGAAATACAGGCTAGCAAAACTATTTTGATGTTTTTGTTAAAGATAATTCTAATTACACAACAGGAGAGGCCGAAGCCGATGAAAGTGATCTGAAGGAAGCCTTTCCATAGTTGTTTCTTCTTCTTGCTCCGATCATTTTTGTCTTTATCATCGCGAAACTGAAAATCTACAGCTAAGGCCAGGGAGGCGTGTAATGCCTTTTATTGTGAAGCTGATAGTTGTATGTATATATTGTCAAAAGCTGGTTGTCAAATATCTTTAAAAAAACTGAGTACCATCGTGACCATTACCAGAGATACTAAGGTCAATAACATTAATTTGAGTGCCGCCTGATAAAAGCAGAAACAATAAAGAGTAGATAAGTGCAGAAATGAACGTTTATGAATGAAATCTGCTAATTTAGAACTACGAGTAGTGTAATTTGTTATGTACAACTTTATTAATAGAGTATAATATTCTGAATGTAAGCTAACCTCAATCAAGTCCAGAAAGTTCTGCTCTAACTGTTAAAAATAACGTATTTACAATCTAACCATCTTAATCTGACTGATGAAACACAATAAATTAAACAACTCAGCAGTTGCTCTATTCTTTCTCTAGTCTGGAGCGGTAGGTATTCTTCTAAGCTTGGTAACGGATTTGCTGTTGGTCTTGTTGGTTGAGCATGTTTTTCCAAATTCTAACATACTTTTTCTTCTACGACGAAGTCATTTTGAAGCCCGAATCTAAAACTCCTTGTGTCCTGGATATATTGGCACAACTTAATTTTTGAATGTTGAACTAATCCAATTTTGACTATTAAATTCTATTTTCAAGACTAATACCATATTAAATGTTGTTAGATTCATCATAAGTCTTGTTTTAGGCAAAATAAACTTTAGACGGGGTCTTTTATGCAATTAATGGTAGATTAAATTAGGGTGGAGTTCTTTTTAAAATAGGCTGAGAAAGTAGAGGGTTTCTCGTGCAATTTCAGAAATTTTGGTGTCGGTATATATATATATATATTAAATTTTGATTTCAAATTTTATTTATTTCACTCATTTTTAAATTTTGCAAAAACACACAGTTGACACGCAGCAACCGCTGGAAACCACTGGTAACTGTCAACTTTCACCGGACATTGCCGCAAATTGCTGCATTTCGCCGGATATTCACTGAGTACATTTAATTTCTTTGTTTTTTTTCATTTTTTGATTTCGATTCACCTGTGTGCATTAACTGTGCGTTTTTCCCTAACTATTGTGTTCTTCGTTTTTCGCTGAAGAAAATGGTTCGCATGAAGCGTGATGAGGTTTCTCCTTCCAAATCGCGGCTGGAACATGTTTCTGGTTTTTTTTTCTATTTTATTTTTGGATTTCATGTTTGTGCGATGATATTTTTTATGTTTCATGTCATGTTTTAATTCATTTTTCCTCTGTTTTTGGATTTATGTTTTTTTCCGGATTTGTTGTGTCTTCTGTGGTCAATTTCGTCTATTTTTTTGTTGTTTGCATGCAATTTTATCGTTATAAAATTACAATTTGAATGTTCTTCAATATTTTGTAGTCTGATGAGGTTTGCTTGCAATGATTCGAGGTTCGACTTATGTGATTTTGAGGTTCATGTTTTACATATCGAGATGTGCATTTTGGTAATTTTATTGATGAGGTTTTCCCTTCAGTGTTTGACATTCATGTGTGGATATTGATCATCATGATTTAGTATTAGATATGTTGAGGTTTATACCAAAACTATTGAGTTTTGTAATCTGTGGTTCATTGTAATTAATTGAGGCTTGATTTATGTGACTTTATCGCTGAGCTTCATGTCTAACATGTTGAGGTGTTATTTTTGGTAACCTTTTGATGATGTTTTATCTTTACTGTTTGACATTTATGTGTAGTTGCTGAGGTTCATGCTAAATTTATTGATTTTTGTCATGTGATGATTTATTTATGTGAATTTAGTTTTGAGGTTCGTGTCTAAGATGTTTAAGTGTGCTTTTTGGTAACCTTTGATGATGTTTGCCCTTTACTGTTTGACATTTATGTGTAGCTGCTGAGGTTCATGCTAACTTTGTTGATGTTTTGTCATCTGATGTTGATTTATGTGAATTTAGTTTTGAGGTTCATGTCTAATATGTTGAGTTGTGGTTTTTAGTAGGTTTTTTTAGGTTTACCCTTTACAATTTGACATTTATGTGTAGCTGTTGAAGTTCATGCTAAGTTTATTATTGTTTTGTCATCTGATGTTGATTTATGTGTATTTAGTTTTGAGGTTCATGTATAATATGTTGAGTTGTGGTTTTTAGTAAGTTTTTTATGAGGTTTGCCCTTTACAGTTTGACATTTATGTGTAGCTGCTGAGGTTCATGCTAAATATATTGATATTTGTCATTCGTGGTTAATTATATTAATTTGAGGTTTGATTGATGTGAATTTAGTTTTAAGGTTCATGTCTAATATGTTGAGGTGTGTTTCTTGGAGACATTTTGATGGGTTTAATTTTTAATGGTTTGACATTTTGTTTACCTGATAAGGTTTATGCCAAGCTTATTGAGTTTTACCATATGGTTTTTGTTTTGTTCTTTTTTTAACAGCTCCTTCCGAGTCACCTATTGTTGGACCTCAGTGTTCTAAACGCACACGTACACAGGTTGACACAATGCAAAGTCGTATAGGTAAATTGAATTTACCTCAGACTAGTTCGTCAAATCATGTACATGTTGAGAAGCATGTTCCAGTTGTACACCGTCAAAGGAGTCAAAGGAGTCAACGGCTACGTCTTCTTGGACTGGCAAGAGTAAAGAGAAGGTTTCTGTGAAGGGTATGCAGTCTAAGGATGTAGCTTCAAGGAATTTGAAGGTAAGGACGAGGTCTTCATTTTCGAAAGAGCTGGACCCTGCAAGTGTTAATGGTTGTTTAGGTAAGGTTTTTCAAAAAAAAATCGAGGAAAAAGGTTTTCCTTTGAAGAAGGGTGTGGGAAAGAAAGTCTGTAGGAAGCGAAGAGCTGAGATTTCTCCTGTTGTAAAGAAGTTTGAAAAGAAAGAAAAATTTGGAATCGTTGATGAAGGCCTTGATGATATGTGAGTTTTCAGTTTTATGGTTCAGTTATCTATTTTTTTCTCGTGATGAGATTTTTTTGGACAGACTGCTGTGAATGCTTTTTCTTGTACTATAAATACCAACTCTTATCCTATCATTTCTAACTTCTTCTTCCCCGACTTTCCCTTTTTCAAATCCCTAGTTTCTACTTGGTTTTCATATATTTTAATCTTTGATTATGTTGGATTTTCTTATGAACATTAGTATGAATTATAGTGGCCAAATTTAGTCTTGGGAGCAATTGATTTAAGCTTCCTTGCCCAAGTCTTGAGAATCCTTTCCAACTATTTAATAATGCTCTGACTATTGTCCATTTATGGAGCTTTAATGTTGGCTGTTGATTTTATTTATGTGATTTGAATTTTGATGATAACTTGTTAGGAGTTGATGAAAGTAGCTAATTTCTCCTATTTTGACATGTTATCCAAGAGAATAAGTTAGAGCTTCTAATTGGGTTTATAATGTTATAATTGCTGGAAGGATATGATGATGTTGAATTCTTTGTCATGGTTATCCTAAGGTAGAAAGTAAGAGAAGTATTTGAATGTTAAATTTTCTTGATTAATCTTAGTAAATGCATAAATTTGTTCAATACTTAGACAATTGGTTTAATGTTTTTAAATATTACCAAACTTGTTGATTTTTCATATATACTACCATTAATGGGATATCTTTAGGTTTTTTTTTACTAAAGGGGTCATTGTGAGGTTTACAATAGATGTCGAATTCTTTCTTTTAAACTACTTCCAAATAAGGATGGAAGGTTCATGTTCCCAAAAAGTTTTCAAGGTAGTAAATAGATTGTGGATTCAAGGATAGATAAGAGGCTCGGAAGTGGAAATAAATTGCACCCAAGGTCCCATACTTTGTGTTTAATCAATCCTTGTTGTTTGTTGCATGATTAGCTCAATCTCTTGTTTATAATAGTTTCTTTGTCTTTTGAATTGATAACTTAGAAGAACCAAATCAAAAACCCCTTTTAATTGATTTTATATCTATATATATGCTTAGAAAAATTCCTCTTCTTCGTGGACGACCCCAATTTTCCACCATCTACTTAGTTGTATTTAGGAAGCACTTCAGAGATATAAATTGTATATTTGAGAGGTACGACGATGACCTCCCAAATTTTGGCGCCGGTGCCAGGGAGGAGACATTTAATTTTAAGTGTTTAGGCATATTATGTGTGAATATTTGTTAGATGTGTGAATATGTGCTAGTTTTTTAATTTGATTAATAGCTGATTTTTGGTTAGCTTGGAGACGTATTGTTCGAGTTCTTGATGTATGGGTCGTACAAATTCTCTTCACAAGAACCCCTACACAACGACCCCAAGTTAGAGTTGAACTTAAAAAGTGCTAGAAGGCTTTCTTTAGAAAGTGTGAAAAACACCCCTTCTAGTGACCGTTTTGAAGAACCTTATACTTCTATGGAATATCAAGATGAGAATCTAGAATGAGAACCTTAACATTCTTAACTTCAAGGAGGGAATGTTCCATTGAGGTAAGTTCAGTTGAGGGCGACTACAGTTCCAAATCTTGAGCAACAACTGATGTGCATCACTGATTTGGTGGTTGGGCCTAATGATCATTTTGAGCTCAAATGCGGGTTGATACACTTGATATCTTCATTCCTTGGTAGGTAAAGGGAGGACCCCAATAAACATCTCTCCGACTTTCATATGGTTTGTTGTGGTATAATTCCCGAGGGAGTGGATGAAGATCTTTTCAAGTTGAATGCCTTCACGTTTTCACTGAGAGATGCCTCCAGGGATTGGCTTCATTATCTTCCATCCGGGGAGTACAAACTCATGGATTGAGTTGAAGAGGAAGTTTCTTGCCAATTACTTCCCGGCCTCCAAGTGTACCACCTTGAAGATGGAAATTAGCAACATCTTCCAAAGGCATGAAGAGTCGTTCTACAACTATTGGGGGCGGTTCAAGATGCTCCTTTCAAGTTTCCCAATCAATGGCTACTCAGAAGGGGACTTGGTGTACTATTTTACAATGATATACTCGACGAGGAGCAAAGGCTAGTGAGGGGAGCTTATGGTGGTTCTATTGGGAACAAGAGTTTGGGAGCTGCTATAGAGCTATAAGAAGAGTTGGTCGTGAAGTTGAGAACTTTTAGCTCAAGGTCCGATCTTAGGAGGCAAAACCCAAACAACACAAGTGCTTCCGCAAATAATGGAAAGCTTGAGGATCAAATATTGGCTCTCGCTTCTATGGTGAAGTCTTTGATGACTAAGTTAGAAAATGTGCTACATCTGAATTCATGTGAAAAAATTTCATTGGCACATTCTACGAACACTTGACCTCGTTTGCAAGATGATTATATCGAGGATGTGAGTGCCATGGGATATTAAGGAGGGAAAGGTTATCAAGGCAACCAAGGCTATCAAAATAGGCCTTACAATGCCAATTGGAGAGACCATCCTAATCTTTGGTATAAATGCTCAAGGGGGTCAAAATGCTCAACCTCATTGCCCCCCTCAACAACAATATCGGGATTGTCAACCACAATTTCATAGGCTTCAAGATAAGCCCATGATCAAGGTGAAAGTTCGGAGATGTCAAGAGATGAAGTTATGTAAATCATAGGAAGGTTGAGTTTGTGTGCAAAGAAGGTCGATAAATTCCAAGAGAAGGTCGAATTAAACATTAAAAAAAAATTAGAGTCGCAAGTGAGTCAAATGGATCAAATCTTTAATTGGATAGAATCAAGAGATTCTGGAAAAATTCCTCCCCGGCCAGAGTTAAACCCTCGCCAACTGCAAGCATTATCACTTTGATAAGTGGTATGAATGTTGGCACTTCCTAGGATAATGGTGAGGCTGTTGAAAATGAGCCTAAAAAGGTTAAATTTTTAAGAAGGAAGTGGAGGAAGAGGTCGAGAATTTGGCTAAAGAAAGAGTGAGCAAGGGGAAGGAGATTGAGATTGAGAAAAAATATTGAAAAAGATGGCAGAAAGCAAAGATGGAGGAAGTCCCTTCATGTGTGCCAGAACTACCTCTTCCGGAAGTATTGAAGGATAAGCGAAAGAAGGAGGACAACAAGGACATCCACAAAGTCTTTCGTAGATGTGAGGTAAATATCCCTCTCTTCAATTCTATTGAACACATTCCTAGATATGCTAAATTTCTTAAGGAATTGTGTGTTGTGAATAGAAAACAAAGAGCAAATAATAAGCTTTAGAGTGGAAAAATGAACACGTCTCTGCTTTGTACCAAAAGGAGTTACCCCCTAAGTGTAGTGATCCCAACATGTTCACAATCCCTTGCATTATTGGAAATACACATTTTGAAAAATCCATGCTTAATTTAGGTGCATCAATAAATGTGATCTCTTACTCTTTAGATGATAGCCTCAATCTAGGTGCTTTGCACAAAACCAGGGTGGTAATCCAATTGGCCGATCATTCTAGTGCATACCCTAAGGGTATTGTCCAGGATGTGTTGGTTAAGGTGGATTTCTTAATATTCCCCACAAAATTTTATGTGCTCGACATAGAGCATAGTAAACATACCACCCCGATTTTGTTGGGAATGCCATTTTTAAAATTTCAAGGACGATAATTGATATGTATAATGGCACCCTTACCATGGAATTTGATGGGATTAAAGTAGAGTTTAAGATAAATGTCTCTATGAAGCATCATATTCAGGAACACTCTTACCATGCTATAGATATTGTGGAAAATGTTGTGCAAGATGTTTTTTAATTAAGTGGTGAATTCTTTGTTAGTTTCTTTGGAATGTGATATTAATGATGCATACCGTGTTTATTCTATCAACACTAACTTGAAGGAAAGCTTTGAGGATTAGAATATTCTTTAAGAGATGAGATTAAACCCTCTTACTCTATCTTTAGAGGAGCCTAAGAAACCGAAATTCCTCCCATCACTTTTAAAATCCCCGGTTTTTGAGCTAAAACCTTTGCAAAGTAATCTCAAGTATACACAATTGTTGGGAAGGGGAGACACTATCGGTCATCATTTCGAGTAAGCTCATCCAAGACCAAGAGGATAAGCTAATGGTGGTGAGTGAGAAAACAAGGAAGAAATTGGATGGACTATTTCAGACATTAAGGGCATAAGTTCATCCACTAGCATGCATCAAAATTTTGTTGGAAGATGATCCAAAGCCCGTGCGATAACCCTGGCGCCGGCTACCTACGATGGAGGTGGTCAAGGTGGAAATCCTCAAATTTCTTCAAGCGGGGATGATTTATCAAATTTTGGATAGCAAATGGGTGAGCCCAACTCAAGTGATGCCAAAGAAAAGTGGGGTGGCGGTAGTTGATAATTATAAGGGTGAAATGGTACCCACTCGTGTCCAAAATCAGTGGTGCGTTTGCATCGACCACTGAAGGCTAAATGCGGTGACTTGGAAGAATCACTTCCCATTTCCTTTCATTTATCAAATGCTCGAGAGGCTAGCAATCTATCCATTCTATTGCTTTTTGGATGGATACTCGGGCTATTTTGAAGTGGACATCGCCCTGGAGAACCAAGATAAGACAACCTTCACGTGCCCCTTTGGTACGTTTGCTTACCAATGTATGGCTTTTGGGCTATGTAACGCCCCTTCCACATTCCGAAGGTGTATGGTAAGCATTTTATCAGAATTTGTTGGAAATTTTGTTGAAGTGTTCATGGATTACTTCACCTTTCATGGTAATTCATTTGATAACTGTTTAGAAAATTTAGCACAAGTTCTTAAGTGTTGCATTGATACTAATCTTGTGTTCAATTCGAAGAAATCTCATTTCATGGTAGAACAAGGAATTTTATTAGGCTATGTTGTCTCCTCTAAGGGTATTGAGGTAGACAAGGCAAAGATAGACACAATTCAAACTTTGCCTTATCCTACTAATGTGTGCGAAGTGCGTTCTTTTCTTGGTGATGCAGAATTCTATCACTGGTTCATAAAGTATTTTTCAAAGATTGCATCTCTTTTGTGCAACTTGTTGCAAAAGGAGATGTAATTTGTGGTGGACAAGGGATGTAAAGGGGTCTTCAGTACATTTAACGAGAGGTTAGCTTTGGTCCCTATCATACAACCCCAGGATTGGTCCATGCCTTTCAGAGCGGTGCTTGGTCAAAGGGTGAGGAGAGTGTCTCACACCATCTATTACGCATCCATGACTCTTAATGAGGCTCAAAGGAACTACCCCACTACAGAAATATAATTGCTTGTAGTGGTAGTTTCCCTAGAAAACTTTTCGATCTTATTTGCACAGTACCAAAGTTATTGTGTACAATGACGATGCATCGCTTTGTTACTTGATGACAAATAAAGAGGCCAAACCAAGATTGATCAGGTAGATCTTTCTTTTGATCGAGTTTGACTTGGAGGTTCTAGACAAGAGGGCGTGGAGAACCTTGTGGCTGATCATTTGAGCCGATTGGTTTCGTGCCAAAAAGTTGAGGTAAATGTGCCAATATTGGATTAAATACGAGAGGAGTTCCCCAATGAACAATTGTTCGCAATCAGAAATTTCCCTAACTCTTGTCCACCACAAGGAAAAATACATGTTATATTGTGAAATACTTGATGTTTGGGGAATTGATTTTATGGGACCTTTCCCTGACTCTTATGGCTTTATATACATTCTTCATGCGGTTGATTATGTGTCAAAGTGGGTTGAAACAAAACCCACTAGGACTGATGATTCTAAAGTAGTTGCAGATTTCTTAAGGGATAACATCTTCTCCAGGTCTGGGACTCCTCGAGCCTTGATTAGTGACAGTGGCACCCATTTTTGTAATTTGACTATAGAGGTACTCTTTAATAAGTATGGTGTCACTCACAATACTACCACCACCTATCACTCTCAAACCAATGGCGAAGTCAAGGTTTCCAATAAGGAAATCAAGTCCATCCTTGGGAAAAAGGTTAACCCTAATCAGAAGGATTGGAGTTCTCATTTGAATGAAGTTTTGTGGGCATATAGGACGGATTACAAGAAACCAATCGATATGTCACCATATCGGTTAGTCTTTGGAAAGCTATGCCATTTATCGGGAGAGATAGATCATAAGGCATATTGGGTGGTCAAGAGCTTTAACATTGACGTATATGAGACCTGGGGGCATAGGAAAATGCAATTGAAAAAATTAGAGGAGATAAGAAGAAAATTCTATGAAAAATCAGAGATCTACAATGAGAAGACAAAGGCATGGCATGAAAAGAAGATCAATAGGAAGGATTTTGACGTAGGTCAAAATGTCTTTTTATTTCAATCCCGCCTTCGCCTATACCCCGGTAAACTAAGGTTATGATGGATTGGCCCTGTTGAAGTGATGAAGGGTATTCCCGCATGGTGTGCTGGAAATTATGGATCGAGCTATGTCCAAGACCTTCAAGGTCAACAAAAAATGTTTAAAACCTTACCACGAAAGCTTTGTGCTGGAAAAATGAGAGGATGTTGATCTTCTTGATCCATTTTGTGAGTAAACCAGGAAAATGGAGTAAGTAGCGTCGACGACGTTAAATTAACTTGGTTTTGTTCATCCGGATAGTCATTCTTAACTTTCAATCGATGTTGTTTGAATTTGAATTTTTTTCGTTTTTCGCTATTTCATTTTGTTCCTTTCACGATTGTGTTTTCCATGATTTTATAGCGAAAAGGAAGTGCATTGCATTGGAAAAATGAAGGAATGAAGGCCATGAGGAGGAAAGGAGAGCTAGGAAAGTTGGAGACAAGTTTTTCTGAGAATTAGGATGTAATTTTTGTCGAGGGTCGCGATAGACAGAGGAAGTTTACTACTTCCGGTAAATTTCTGTCGCGAGTAGCGATAATTCATTGCAATTCGTGACAAGATTCAGAAGTATTTGGTAAAATTTGAACTCCCAAATGTATTCTGTCGCAGTGAGCGATGCTACAGTGGCTAAAATATAACCTCCAACAAATGTTCTGTCGCGAGTCACAACTGGACCTTTATGTCACGAGTCACAAGGATTCTCTCGCGAGTTGTAACCGTCTATTGACCGTTGACCTTCCAAAGTCTTGCTGTATACCTCAAAAAAACATCACATCTCCACCCACTTGTTCACTAATTTGGTCAGAAATCAGCACCTCACACCGGAATCCACTCAATCTCACTCTCCCCATCATCTCCACACCACAAACACATCAGAATCCTCCATTAATCCAAGAATTCAAAAATCCTAGAATTTGGGGTTTTGAAAAACCATTGCTTGAAGATTGGATTATTTGTGAGCTTGTCAACTTCACTTTCCTCTACTCACATTTGGTACAATTCACAATTCCATACTCACGAATTGTCAATTTTGTGTAGTTTTTGTGAATTTGTCAAATTATTGAATCTTGTATTACATTTTTGTGTTGACTGTCTGGTCTTGGTTCCCTAATATTGTGAATATAGCTTGATATTTGTGTGGGTTTGATTGATAATACTTTTGCAAATTTAGTTTTAGCTAAGAACAGAATGATTGTTTGAATTATATAGTTATGACTAGATATGATGCTAATGGCTATTATTGTATTCATAGAAAAATGCATAAGTATTCTTGGCTATGATATCGTTTCATTTTCGAAGAAAGTTTTTGATAGAGTGGGTGTCCTAACAGGCTGCCTATCCATAAACTTTTAGACAGTCCATGTATTTTTTACCTCACATACTGCATTTGTTAAATTACATACTAAATTTAAAAATTTAAAAATGTTTTTTTATATTATATATTTTTATATTTTCACATTCAGATGCACATTATTACTTTTTTTACCTTTTAGAATACAACAATAAAATTTTATAAAAAATTACAACATTTAAGATAAAAGGTACAATAGACAGACCACATTTCCTGAGTTTTCTCTTTGTGATGTATGGCCAAGCATTGTGGGAATGGGACAAGTGTGATAGATGGAATTATCTTGCTTTGCACTATGGTTAAATATTTACTTGTAGTGACACTTGAGCGCTCTTGCATCGTTGTAGTTGCTTTGTGTCGATTGTAGTGTGTCGACTACATAATTGCAACTGTGATAAATATATTCTATAATAATGCTCACATATTTTGTTCTACATGTTGGATATTTTTGTGACATAACTTCATTGTGGAAATTTCATGATGGATTATGATATTCGTTGAGATTAATAGGGTTTATTGAAACTTTTGATGCCAAACTTTGTAATATGAATTCATATGTACTTTTGAGTTGGCGTTGCTTTCCATGATGTTAGTTCTAGATCACATTGCATCCAAGAGACAGAGAGTCACTAGAGGGGCAATTTCTTAAGCGTAAACTCCACCTCCCCCTTCGGTTCCGGAGCTGACTCCAGATCGATACATGGGATTTTATCGTATAATCGAAGAATATGCTGAGAGATAGAATAGACTGGCCAAGCCTCCTGAAAGATCCAGCATAAAAACTTCATCGATTAAAGGGATTTAGAGGTCCTAGGGTTGAGGAAGCCGGTAAGTTGGATCCTCACCAAAGGATACCTCGGAACTTTCATGAGCAGCAACACACTCACCTACTTGAGGTACACCCTCGAGTTCCTAACCATGGTGAAGGTTTGTGCCGTGAGGAGGGATGACCAGGGGAGAGAGAAACCTTGTGAGAAGTATATCAGGTTCCACTTGAATGATAGTTCATATGAGATAACATTCTTGGAGATTGAAGTAGCCTTTTGTTGAGACACTGAAGGCATCCTGGAGCAATATAATCTCGATATCTCGGCCCACAATGATGACGATGATAACTTTTTTGGCACACCATTACTCGGTTGATCCGAGATGTCAGGGACAAGAACAACCTGAACATCTACCCCGCTCTTTGTTTTGTTCACTACTTACTGGTGGGTACTCTATTATTTCATGCAAAGCCGATGCATGTGTCGAATGATGATGTCCGACACCTATTCTACTTCACTAGCAAAAACGTAGGCTATGGGGTTTGGCAAGATTTCTGGGTGAGAGGGTTATCCAGATGGTGAGAAAGGTTAAAGGCGGCGACATGTCGATGGGGGCATAGTTACCCTCATAGCATAACAATTACATATCTCCACTATACCTCAGGCGTATGGAAAGTTTGACTTATACTTCATCACTCTGCCATGGATGCAGAAGTACAGTCTAATAGAGACCACACCTGTGCTTGGAGCTTATCACTAGTTATATGGGAATAACCAGGTAAGGTTTATAAAACTTCCTCAGTCCCAACAGACAAAGCTGGAGCTGGACACGCCTTTGGCCTACCTAGCCATTGAGCCAAATGAGTCATGCCGACCTACTTTTGAGCTAGAGCTGATTCAGTTACCCCTGATACTCATCCCTACTGAGAAGGGTTCCCTTCCTTTCACTCAGCCTGCACCACAGGATGAGCATATGCATGGCGAGTTTCCTCCACCCCCTCTAGATTTTTACAGCCACTTGATGCACACAGTTGAGGCCGATTTCAATCGACAGGATGGGGATGATTATGGAACAAAACATCTTTTTCTCCCAGATCCTGATAGATATAGATAAGAGGATTGATCATCTTTCATTCTGGGTCTATCAGATGCAGGCACACATGGGCAGCACTCCAAGCCCAGATCTCGAGGCAGAGTAATATAGGGAGCAACGTTAGAGGAATGCAGATTTGCTAGCCCAGTATCAGCATCGCTATAGAAGATATCCCCATGGTGGTGACGACCCTTACTACCCTTGATTATGAGTCATTTTACTTCTCACTTTGATTTTTATTGCTTTTTTTCTTTTAGTTTACATTGAGGGAAATGTAATGTTTTAAGTGTAGGGAGGGGTTGAATGACCTACATGTACGTAATCTTGGATGCATTTTGTTAATTTGATTGGAAAAACTTAGAAAAATTAAAATAAATAGAAAATAAAAATAAATCCTGCTAGGTTGAAAACCCGCGAGGGTAATTTTAGCAACATTGGGGACCAGATAATCCGAAAGGGCGGCCTAGGTAAAAGTGAGGCTAAATTTGGGTGAGATATGAGTAAAAAATAAATGATGTATGGCTAGTAAAGGGCTCCTAGGTAAGTGACATAATGAGAGAAAAGAAAAGAAAAAGAAAAATGTGTTACGTATCTACTCATTTTTTTGCATTGGAGTCATAAGGTTGCGGTGGACATATGGATAAATCAGGTAGCCTAACATCATAGGACTTCTTGGGATTGGGTGATTTAGCTGGAAAATGAAGTAGGGTTATGAATTCTTGATTCTTTGTATACTTCGTATTAGGTTGACAAATTGGTATGAATGAAATATGTGCTTGAGCCTTTGAAATGGTTTCGACATCATTTTGTGCCATTGGACTTTGGGGTTATCAATTCGGGATATGGACAGAGTTTATGGGTATTAGTGAATTGATAGGTGGTATGTCTGGGTAGAATTAGGAACTGAGGTTGCGTGTAAAAATTTTCATTTGATCCTTGATTTTGGAATTTTTGATAATGGGAGTTTTTGTGAGGCATTTACTGGGGGAATATTACTCTTAGGAAGTGAATATGTGGGAGGTCGTCATCTTACCTCTCAAAGATACAACTTTTAAGCCATAATGCTTACTAAATACAATTAAGTAGATAATGGAAAATCGGGGTCATCCACAAAGAAGAGACATTTTTCTAAGGGTTTTCACATATAAAGGTGAACACTACGCTAGGCATAAAGATATGCACATATATAAAAGATTTTAAAGAAGAGGATATTTGGGTTCGTTTTTCTAAGTTATCAATTTAAAGACAAGTTAACTAGCAAGCAATGTAAATCTACTAAATATGCAACAAACTACTAAGAAGA
>JAULKM010011483.1:0-14755 GCA_032355605.1 Rubia tinctorum
TTGAACTCGAACAAACTCGTTTACAGTCGTAGTAGGAATTTGATGAAATTTGGAAAATGTAACTATAAAAATAGTCAGAAAATAAAAAAAATATGCACGGCTGTGTGGAGTCTAATTACACTAAATAATATATTCATTAAAAGACGGGAATTAATGGGGTATTAATTGGGTACCCATAATTACCCAATTTTAAATGAGTATATGGGAAGATTGGGATGTCAATCCCATTTCTTGCTTGTAACCCAATGTTATAAAACTCATTTGATCATAATTCCAAACTAAAAAATAATGAGAATTTCCCATCCCATTAGCATATATTTAATGAGTCTCAATGGTTAGTGGGATTAATTGACCTCTCTAATCGTAGTACTAGTCTCAACCAAAATCTCTCACCTGAAAATGAAAAACTTGAGAATTCTACCGTTTTGGCTTTGCTTCGTGACACGTGTCTTTTGTGCATGGTGTACGTGTTATTCGCTAGGAAGACCACCAAGCCTACTTTTCTAAACTGTGCATATCTCAAACTTTGCATATTATTTTGAGAAATTAAAAAAATCGCATATTTGAAGCCCACGTAACTTTTTATTTCTCTGAAATAAGCTGAAGTATCAGTAATTCTAACACAATTAATTTTAGAGTGGTTCTCCTTCCAGGTGCCCGTCCATGAGGTTATAGATATTCCATATATTTTTTACCTTATACACCACCATAATTGTTCTATTACATACTAAATTTAAAAATATAAAAAATATTTTTAATATTATATATTTTCATATTCAAACACACATTATTACTTGTTTTAAATTTTAAAATGCAATATTTAAATTTTATAAAATATTACAACATTCAAGATAAAAAGTACAGTGGACATACCGTCTTTCTTGAAACTTTCTCTTAATTTTATATTTATTATTGAAGGAATGAAACGAAATTTTATACTCTCTCTGACACCTAAAGGACTGGTTCATTCATCATTGACTCATTACTGTGTACAATCATTATTGCTTTTTTTAATAAAGTGTCAAAATAACTCTGACTTTAGACTGAAAGTGCCAAAATAACCCTAACTTTGTCACGTATGTGCCACTATAACCCTGAGAACCGTTGACTTCAACTGTTAACGCCTAAATTGACTGGAGTTTAATGAATGAACAATTGTACCCCAGCTAAAAAAGAAAAATGAATTATATGAAACCCTCATTTTCTTGTTACCTCCGCTACAGAGGCTCCTGCCGCCACTACCCCTATTATTCTTCCACTCTGCCACCCTCTCTCTGCCACCCTCTCTCCGCCGTCTCCGGCTACCACAACCACTCTCGCGCCCGCTGCCCCTTTTCTTCTTCTACTCTGCTACTACCCCTCCGCCAACCCAGAAACCCTTCATGCCAAAGTTATAGAAATGAAACCAATCGAGGTCGTGGAAACCCTTCATTTCTACTTATTTTCTTCTTCCACTTTGCTGCTACACCAACGATTAAACCAATCGAGACCACAGTTTTGGAGGGCTGGAGTGGGATAGAGGGCTAGAGCGGCGATGAGAGCAAATCGAGGCTCGATAGAGGATTGGAGTGGGGTGGAGGGCTGGAGCGACGATAAGATTAAATCGAGGCCACGGTGGTGGAGGGCTGGAGTGAGGTGGCAGACTTGAGCAGCGATAAGACCAAATCGATCGAGGCCGCAGTGGTAGAGGGTTGGAGCGACGACGGGAGAAAATCGAGGCCACGATGATAGAGGTATGAAGTGGGATTGTGGCGTGCTAGCAAGTGGCAGGGGGTGGGCGACAGTGGGGTGATTTATGGGTTGGCAGCCAGTGGTAGCTGGCGGAGAGAGGTGGTGATGTGGTGGCGCAGGTGGTGGGTTGTGGTGACGGAAGTGGTGACAGAGGGGGTGGTTGTGGTGGTTGGGGTGGTCGAAGGGCAGTGGTGGCTAGCGGTGGGCGGTGGTGGCTGGCGGCAACAGGTTGGGTGAAATGGGAAAAACTAAGTTGAAATGGCCAAGAGCATATTCGTCATTTCAGGTCCCGCAACAGTCCAATTGGTGAGTCAATGACGGAATGTGGCCTGAAGCTTATATCGGTACAATTCATATTGAAGTTAGGATTAGTTTGACACTTTTTGGTTTTAAGAGTTATATTGACACTTTCAACCTAAAATTAGGGTTAGAAAAACATTTAACCCATTTTATTAAAAAAAAAGTAAAGGTGTTCTCATTCTCATTAATTTTAAAATCATTACATATTTATGTCAGGTTTAGAAAGCACAACTCATAACTAACAACCATAACTAATCTATTAAAATTTTCTAATCTTGAACACGTTCTTTTGACGATGGTATATAGGGAGAGTGATCAGTAATCATCCCTTGCTGCACAAGAGTCATTCCTCTAAAATAAAATCTGATAAAATATGACATTAGAGGCCCTACTCTTCAGTTTCCTTTTCTTCTCTCTTCCTTTGTTCTAGGCCCAAATGTTGAAGTGCTAGCCTTCCCAATCTTCAAGATACTTGATCCAACTGAAATTTATTATAACAGACATATGCAAACTAAAATGGATCAAACTTGTGATACTACTCCCTCTCTACCAGCTCTATTTACATTTCTATTTTTTACATTATTTTATATTAAAATTTATCCACACATCTGAACAGATTTATGAATAATAATATTATCGTATATGATATTTGTCGTTATTATACGTAGGCAAAGATATTAATGGTCAAACATGTTTCTTGAACAATGTGATAATGATTGCAGTGCAAATCTAGCTAAGGCGGAGGGAGTAACAAATAATGAACAATTAAATACATCATCAAATCACACCAAATTCCAAAGAAGAAATTGATCTTCAAACCTGTGTTGTAGACCTATTACAGACTATAGTGACAGAAGAACTACACTGTCTTGTAACAAAAGGCGCGTTAAACTCACAACACTAATTAATCACAAACATCCAAATATACTAGCATAAAACACCAAGAATAGAAAGGCAAATGACCCTATATAGGAGTAACATGACTTGCATATTCTTACATATTGTAAGCTTACTCTCAGATCATAATAACACAAACTCATAACCAAAGTGTATCAAACTCACAACACAAACCATAAACAGTCTCATGCACTCATATTGAACCAGGAACACGAAGGCAGTTGACTCAATACAGGCTTATCTGAACACAGAATTTGAGCATATCTACAAATAACAACAAACATATCACATTATCTCTTAAACGATTGTGCATCAAACTTCAACATTAACTAATCATTAGCAATCACATAAACTGCGCCAAGATCGAGAAGGCAAATTACCTAATACAAGACTTGCATATCTTCAGATTTTAGCCTACTCGCAAATCATAATAACTGACAAACAACTCCAACTCAAATAACCACGGTGCATCAAACTTGCAGCACCAACAAATTATGAGCACTTAAAATCACTATTGTACTGCATTAAGATCGTGAGGGTAAATGACCCAATACAGGAGTTGCAAATCTATAAACCAGTTCCAAATTTATTATCAAATAACAGACTAACACACTGATGTGTCTGCGAACAGATCCAAGCCACCTAAATGCAAAAGGATGAAAATACCCCTGACGACCATTGTGTCAACCACTTGGTTTGGAGGATTACTCTTAAAGGTATACGGGAGATAAATGTCCTATGTTGAAGTCAACATTGAGTGGATGATTGCAACATACATCTCATCTCAAGGCATTGGATGACATTGAAAATGTAGCATTTGAAGCATCCACATTATTATTTTTAGTTTATTTTTAAAAAAATAATAAACAAATTTAATAAGTAACAAATAAATAACTAAGGAGTTATTATCTCTTCATTGACAAGACCATCTAAAATTTGAAGGCCAATTCTTTTATTTTATGAACTAGTGAAAATCAAATCTCATAAATATTCATTGGTTATTAAAAGTTGGATTAAATTTGATAACTCCTTAAAATATTGATGTGACAAGAATTTAATACTCTATATAGAAGCTCAATTTATTTCCAATGCCCGAAATATGATCGATTATGAAGCTTTGCATTAATCAATGCAACATGCGTAGCTTTGATACGGCTACCTTCAAATTTTGTTTTTCCTCTTGCGCGTGTTCACTCACACACACACAGAGTCCCACCATGAGTTTAAATCAATCTATTGGTAGCAATCAGCGGCTAGAAGTAGTGCCAATGTCAACTAGTGTCGAATGGAGGGATTAACGACGGTTGATGGATAGCTCCATGACACCCCCATTAACCGCATCCATCATTCAACAAAAGTTTTTCATATGTTGTCCCTAATAAATTTAATATTTTCACCCACTCATGCCATTGTGTTTTTTTAAAATTTGGACGTCCTAGTTTGTTCCGAACTCGGAAATGCAATCGGATTGCTATAAGGTATCGGAGTTCCTCTCGGTATTCCACTGACACAGTCAGAAAATCAAAGAGATCCGCAAGCACGGATCTTGAAGAACAATTAAGATCTGCAAGCACAAACCCTAGATTTTGGTTCTGAAATCCACCAGAGAGAAAATAATCTTGAAATATTATTATGAATGAATAACAATTCGAACAGTACAAGAGATCTTTAAATGCTGAAAAGAATTTCGGAAATAAAAAATAAAAGGAAATTCGGAATTATTTCCGAAATTAAAAGTAAATCGAAAAACACTCAAAAACAGTAAATTGCCGTCTTGAGCCCTAAAACGACCTCAAATGGCTATTCTGGCCACTATCCCCTCCTTTGGCAGGGACCTTGATCGTCTCATCGAGATGGTTCCAACGCATCCGACCTTGCCTGATTCTGACTCCGAACGCAAAAGTTACGCTGAAAATTGCATCGAACCTTTATGACGATCCATCGCTTCTTCAATTTTTGCCGCAATTCGCCCTGTATCATCCACAATTGCAATTGTACTGCATAGTAGTTCCAATATCGGGAAAGAGTATACTGAAGTAGATTTAAGAACCAATACATCTTCCAAGTAAACATTTAATATACTTCCTCTGTCCCACAATAAACTTCATACTTTCCTTTTTTTGGGATGTCCCACTATAAATTTTCTAATTCTAAATTTTCTAAATTTAATCATAAATATGTGGTTATAACTCTTCCTTTCATTTTATATATATAGACTCACTCTCATCACCCTTTAAAAAGATCCCACAAAGACTTGTCTTAAAGTTTGTGCAAAAAGCAATTCGAAACTTTAAAGTGGGACGGAGGAAGTATATCTTTAACAATATTGCTAGAACCTAATGATGAGCATAAAAAATCAAGTCATAGTATTGCGTTGTAGACGAACAAGAACAAATGGTATAAAATTGCTTCTAATAGAGATGTCATGCATAGTAAGAGAATCGATGGGAAAGGTTTTCAATCTTCGATGTCTTCAAATTGTTGACTCAACTTCCACAATTCTTTCGTTTGTTGGATTTATGAGAAGACCAATTTTCAATGTCGATGTCAAATTTTTTAGAAACAATATCATGTAAACATCATTAAATCACAAAAAAATTGTGTTAGCTGATTAACTAATAATAGGCAAAATCGGAAGTATACCTCGCATTCCACACTTAGTATTTTTCGAGTCTCCCATGGTACCAAATGCAAACTAGTATTCATCCACCGGTGATTCCCACCTTGCCTAAATCTAACAATCCCATACTTTGGAAAATGAAATTTACATTTCTTTAGTTGACCAATCATTCAAACAACGAGAACATGGTTGAAAATATTTGAAAAAAACTTAGGAAAAGAAATAATTTATTTCAAATCTAATGAACAAACGAGGACCTTGCAGTAAGGTCGAGGAACAAAACTTATAGGTTAAGATTGAGATCACGCAAAGACTCCACATTACACTAAAGGTTAACAATGAAACCTACCCCAATGAACCTTTTCATGTGGGTAGGTTATGACCATAGTATGTGACAATTTGTTCATCTTGATGGAAATGGTTATAGAACATGACATACCTCCGGGATGAGAATAGATTGTTGTCTACTCCATTTACACACCATTTCTTGAAGGGATCTTGATGAGGGGGACTCCTTAAGAGTAGTGATAGCTCCCAGGATAGGCTATGACGAGTCCAACCTCTTCATATACCTGCAAAATTCCCTGGGGAGGAAGCTCTGATGCTCGAGTTAGGGTTCCTTCTATCATGAGTCTTTTTTTAGTTAAAAAAACTTAATTGGTTTATCGTCCTTTGTCCTTATTTATAGAGTCTATATCATTTTATCGTGGTCTGCGTATCGTGCTCCCCCTCCTAGATCGTAGCCTAACATGGGTATTTGTGGTGAGTATGACTTTTCCACTATTTCTGGGATTGATTTCCTTTGGGTGACACGTTATGTGTGCCCGGCGAACTGGTCCGTTCTTGCGAAGTGGCTAGACTTCACCTGGATGGAAATGGGTGAGCTATTAATATACCCTAATCCCCCCCCCCCCCAAAAAAATCATGGACTCATGTTTAGTGAAGCAAGTGGTAGCCGTTTTATCAAATTGAATGAAGTGTTTACCTAAGCGAAATTTGGTGAGCGGGTGTATTTCACCTCTTAGTTTGGTAAGATAGGATTGTGGGAACGGAGCTAAAATATAACTTCGTGGGTAACAATGTGTAAATGTAAAATGTCTAAATGAATTTAAAAAATGTAATTAGATGGTTGTACAATTTCATATCTTTTAGCTAACAACCTATGAAACATTGCATAAGAGTTTAAAGTGTGTTAGGATGGCTTACCTTATTTCATTTGTTTTCAAAAGCATACGAAAATTCGTGTATTATGAATTTCTTTGGTAAAGATGAAACCTTTTTATGATAGATAACACTTTTTTATCATCAAACTTTCTACCATCCTTTGGAGGTCTCTTGGATTGTCAGGCACGTCTTCTATGGTTTTTTTCCAAACTCTCCAGACCGCATACCATTCATGAATGCTGCTAAGCACATCTGGTGCATGAGGTCATTCACTTGTAGGCTTTCTAAAACAAAACGGTCACAGTATTATGCTATGCTTTCTCTATTTCACTACGTTACATTCATTAGATCCGTGAACATCTCTATGAACTTATATTTTTGGTAAAAAATATCCCCATTAATTGGACTGCCTTTTGGGACCAAGTCTGAATGCTTTTATTAGATGGGCTATCGTACCATATGATTGTCGTTCCTGCCAAGAAGATGGAAAAAAACTTACACACTAACTTGATGGGTGCATCATGGAATCGCAGGTCGGTCCTGTGGGAGAATAAATACTCCTTGAGGTCCATTGTTCTATGAAAAACCTTCAATTGTTATTGCACAGATTTTCAATTTATCGATCAGTAGGGAGTGCTTCATTTCCAATTCTACTATTTAGTTCCAGGTCTCGACATCATTTCCTTGTTGTTGATCTCTTTTAGGGAAAGTCATAATCTCTTCCCCGACCCCTCGATGCTTCTTTGCTTTTCCTTTCAATGCATTCATGAACTGCGCATAGACCTGCTTCCCATTGGCTTCAAAGAACGCCGCTTTTTCCTTGCCCAGAGAATGATATTTCTCTTCCTCCCTATCCATGTTCTCATGGAGTTTTGTGTCATTAGCTTGATGTTCCCCCTGATAATGGAGAGCGTGGAGCATAGAATTGGGCAGTGGAATACATTTTTCATCAGACTTTCCGTGTTCCTAGTGGTCATTACCATAACTTAAAAGGAATGATGAAATGTTCCCCATAGAAAAATGCCAATAATGTGATTGGTTCCCTCCAAATGATGGTTGTGATCAAGATCCACGTCACGCCACATTGCTTTCTCTGAATCCTGTAATCAAAGTCTCGAATTGGATCTGGGGTAAAGGCTCTGATGCCTAAGTTAGCGTTTCCCTCCCCTATTTGTACATAATCTTTTTGATCTCCAGTTGTTGCGCACCTTGATGTCTCGAGTTCTTCTATATTTATAGGCTTCTTTGGCCGCAGTTACAGGAGAAACACCTAACACTGGGGTCTTGTTGATGTGGCCATCATGGTGGTTGCACAATCACCTTCCTCGTAAATAGTGAGGCCACGAGCACTCGGTCATGGCTCATGGTTTGTTCACGTGTTGCGTGATTCTCTCTTTGACTTCTTTGTTTTCTTGGGAATGGATTGGACATAATGTTTCAGCCTCAAATACACGAATATAGGATTCAGAAAATATGTACACTTATGTACTTACGACTGAAAACTATGATATCATACTTTTAGAAAGTAACGAACCTATGCCATAAACTTTGACAAGCCCTAACTCTGCAAAGTGGCTCGAGGCCATAATATCAGGAATAAATTCTATGTACGAAAAATTAAATTTGGAATTTTATTGAAATATTAAAGCGGTAAACTTCAAAAGGAAAAAAGTGAGATGCATTTATTTTTTCAAGGATAGACTGGTAGTTAAAGGATATAAACAATTCCACTAGATGGATTGTGATAAAATCTTTCTCCAGTTGGAATGCTTTAGTCTATTCGGATTCTCCTAGAAAATGCAATTCATCAGGATTTTGAGATATGGAAAATGGAGGTCATGATTTTCTTCCTTAATTGGATTGTGGAAGAAGATTTGTATATAGCATAGTCTAAAGGTTTCAAAGGCTAAAATAATGTTGGAAAGGTATGTGAGATTCAAAGGTCCATTTATGGATATCAATGAGTTGGAATGTGCATTTCAAAGAAGCAATTAAGAGATTGACGTTCAATAAAATGTTAAGGAATCTTGTTTACAAAGAAGGTTAGTCAAAGCAACCTCGCATTCTTAGTGCTCTATGTTGATAATAACCATTTAAAACGACAATCCAAATCTACAGTTTATGAAAACTTGCTTTAGAAAGAATTTTGTAATAAAAGACTTTGGAGAGGAAAAATACATCTTGGACATCAAAATCTGTAGATGTAGATTAAATAGGGTGATTGAACTAAGTTAAAATACTTACTAGGCAAGTTGTTTCATTGGTTCAAAATGATAGATCATAAATGATTTTCTACCCATGATTTATGACACAACTCTTAGAAAGAATTTGTATTCGTCGAAACCTTATGAGTGAAAGAGAATGGGTATGATTGCTTATACATAAAAAATATGGTCTATCATGTGTACTATGAAATGTACTTATAGTGATATCTTGTATGCTTATATCACATAAATTAGATGTTAATCAGACTAAGGTAAGGTGCATTGAAATTTGGTCTAAATTGTTTTGTAGTGCCTGACAAGTACTAGAGTTGAAATTGTGGGTCTATGGTGAAAAGAAGTTGGCTGTGAAAAGTGTTTAGTTGAGCTCACATGTTGGTTTTGCAATTAAAACTGAGTACTTTACTATTTTAGAAGTTGCAGAGGAAGGTACTTGAATTAGGATATTCATCATTAGGCTCGATATGGTCCATGTCTTAACTAACTTGATGGCTCTCTATTGAGATAATTGTAGAGTCATCGATTAGGCAAAATGAGCCAATGGAAAATCAAGAGTCCAAATTTGCCCTTAAGGAATTTCACATTTTTTAGACCATGTCAAGATGGGAAAGGGTGACACTATTATCAATCCACAATCCAAACCCCTTCCAGAGTGAAGCCTAGGGCTAATATATTTGTGGCAGGAATCAAGCATTTTGTACACTGGATGTGATTTATGTAATGTTTATTTATTATTTATTTTTGTGATTTTTTAAATTGAGGATTAAAGTGTTTAATCATTTTTATTAAATAATAATTTCATATTCATTTAATTTGGTTTAGTGTTAAATGATAGTCCGAAATCAATTTACACTCTAAAATAGGTTATCAAGAAAATATTTTTGGATAATGAAACCTTATTTAGTGAACTAGAGTGCAAGAATTATTATGTTCCTAGTCCAAGTTATTGAGAAGGGACATTAATGCCTAAATTATTTTGCAAGTTGATTCACTGTGACGTTTCAAGGGCTGAATGACATGGGATGTCATCCATTGTTTGCGTGGATGCAAGTTGGAAACTCATATTGGACAGAGCCTCCATAATACTTTAAGATATTCTAAATGTTGAAGTATTTCTCAGTGACTATTGGATCGCTTCCTCATACCTAAGTAATTCAGTGTTTGATTGCTTGTGGACTGGTTTACTTTGAGGCTATCAAATGTCGTACCTTAAAGGCTGGGTATAAAGTCAGTTCTTAGATTGTCATGAATCGAGTGAAGAAAACTTGGATGTACAAGAGTGTGATTGTCCTCTCATCTATATGAAACTATTGCCTTTTTTTAAAAAATCCTTACGAGAATATTGTCTTATGGGCCTTCCGTAGAGTTAAAACTGTAAAATGCATGGTCATGCTCAGATGGATTATGGATTAATCATCTATTTTAACAATTTGACTCAAGAATGAAGAAATACATTTGAAATTGATAAGAACGACGTGGTATCTTACATTATGTTTATATGAAGAGATTAAGTGACAAAAAGAATAAGAATACACGCTTGTTCTAAAGAACATGTAGTAGATTGTTGGAATGTGACCCTTCAATAGATGTGCATTTTCCTAAAATAGTTGTAGCATTAATTACAGAGGTAATTAGTTCAATTATTTTAATTGATCGGAATATTTAGTTAAAAACCACTTTTGATCAGCTTTTTTCAATTGTATTGGGCTTGGTGGTTATTATAATTTAACCTGTATGGTCACACAAAAAGTATAAAATTGGGGGAAAATTGCTGGGCTAGAATTTCATTAAATAAATAAAAATTGAGTTTAAAATTCATTAAAGTTTATTTGGCCAGACTCGGATTGACTTGAATTAGGGTGTCGTGGAGTTCAATTATTTTGTACAAATCGATATTTACAGGGATAAAAAACATTATAATTAATAGAGTCCTGAAAAATACTGAACTTCAGAAATCAATCCACCCATTCTCGGAAAAAACCTCACACAATTAAGAAAAAAGAAAGACAAATTTTTTTCCTGGAAGTAAGTGAATTGGCAAAGATCATTGATCTGTATGCTAGATTCTCAAGTCAGAGACTTAATTTTGACCAATGTGCAATGCAATTCAGCCCCAACCCTCCTCAAGTAACGCAATAGTATGCAATGTACATGATCTGCACCTAAAAGCATGCGTTAACTAATGCATTTGACACATTTTTTTATTATGTTTTGGTTGGTTGATTGCTACTTTTAGTTAGGTTTAGATTGCAAAGGGTTTGAATGACCATTGTTGGTTCCTTATCTAAATCCCTAGTTTGGTAGACTTAATTGTATCTAATAGACACTATGTCCTCATGAGCGCCTAGATCTTCTTTTGCAAGATTATTGGTAGGTTGCTCGTGAGCACTTTGGCGTAGTTTGTAGAATGTCATCCGCAAGGGTAGTAGTAGATAGTAGAAGGCCATTAACAAAGATGATAGAAGAATAAAGGCCACGAGTCAAAATGTGGTAGAAGATAGAGGATCGAAGAAGGGAGACAAAGAAGTGGATGAATTGTAATTTGATATTTGTACATAGTTTTGGGGACGATCTAAGAAGAATCAGCATTTATGGGTGGCACCGTTGGATTTATCTTCTCGAGAACTATAAAATTGACTACAAAAACTCTTAAATCGGATCAGCGATTCATCCATAGCGGTGCAAACCGGTTGAAGGAAAAACCAAGTTTTAAAAGAGTCGAAGCCGACTCGACCCGTACCAGATCAGCTCAGCATTACCCATTTGACATGACCGGTACTAGAGAAGCTCAGCAAGACCTTTTTTGTCTTACACGACCTATTTAGCTTACACAGCTCGTGCCAAGAAGTCCCGACGCGAGCCATGTGCTTTTGCATGACCTGAGTGCCAAGGAATTATCTCTAGCGCGCCTTGAAAAATTTTGCACACCCACGCCATCATTTTGCACAAAAATCAACTTCTAATAGGAAAGTTTTAATGTTCTACGCAGCCCATGCAGTTCAATTCATTAGGGAGAATCCCCCAGCCGGCAGCCCGTGGTGAATGGCACGGTCGTGCACCGTTCATATAAGGAAATCAAGCATCCAACCGACATCACACAAAGGATCACACGACCCGTGTTGTTCAACCTTTTAAGAAGGTATTCCCAACTGGAAGCCTGTGAAGATCTACACGACCTTTATCATTAAACTGTTCAAGAAGGTGCTTCCAGCCAGCGGCTCGTAAAGAATGGTTCCACCGTGCCCTCAGGAAGGCCAAAAACCAACGCTCAATCGGCGGCCGTGCCAAATCACATGGACCATTCCAGGCTAGGTAGCACGGGTCGTGTGCTATAGCACGGCCCGTGCCGATGTGGCACTAGTGGGGCACGACTTGTGTTGATGTGGCACTAGTGGGGACCTAGGGTTTCACTAGTGGAAGCCTTAGGGTTTCTTCCAAACTTGGGCCTTTAGAGGCCCATTTATCTTAACCTGCATAAGGAGTCTTTAGTCTCCTAGGGTAAAACAAGGAGGTATAATGTAGATCTTTTTTCTTAGTAGGTAGAAGGAAGAGGAGAATTCTCTCTCTCTCTCTAAAGTTCTTCTTCTCTTTATTTTTCTTTTCCTTTCTTTTTCTTAGATCCATGACATTTAATCTAATGAATTATATTAATATATTTGTAGTAGAATAGTGATTTAGCTTGAGGATCTATATTTGTATTTATGACTTGGTAGTTATTTTTGTGAGATTTTAAGATCTACTTATCCTTTTATGCTAATGAACATTATGTTGACTTGTGCTTTACATTCTTCTTAATTGCATGATTGTTACACCATGTTGGCATACACATTGGTCTACTCTCATGTTGGTGAATTTATTGATATCCCCCGGAGAGTGAAACCTAGATGTAATAAGGGTAAAGATAGTCCGGAACTGTATGGGTGTATGCATGTGGGTCGCCGAGTCAACGTTGCGATGATCATACACTAGTCTTAGCTGGACTTTGAGCCCGAAGATTTGCGGAGTGAGATTGCGTAGTAGCAAACTAAGGTTAAAGTAGTTTGCAACCTTAGAGTCATCGTTAAGGTGCCCCTCTATTTGCCTCTGTAGGCCTAGGGATAAGTATTTGTGGTGGAGTGCCTGAGGCATAATCGTACAAGGGAGAATTAGATTTGCATAGCAGGCAGGGTCATTGTTGCACTCCCATAATTACAGAGGCGGTGATGATGGAAGAATACAATAACACCCTTATGTGACAGATGGGGGGAAGTGTTGACCATCGACCACACTATAGGTTTTTATGTCTCGTATATGATTGAATCTAGGATCAAAATATACTAGTGGTCATGTTAAGCAAATATTACCTAAGTGCTAGTGATATATAACTTTATTCTCTCGTGTTCTTACACTAATGGAAACCAGGCCTATTAAAGGTGGTTCCATCGGACCAGAGAAGTCACTTTTTCTGGTCGTGCCTTTGATCCTCTGTAATCAAAGGTGATTCCAAGAACCGCCTTTGATCCTTTTCTGGAACCTCCTTTGATTAGTTCCGAGCTCAAAACATGTACTCCGCCAATCAAACTGAAGGTGCAGTTTCGAGTGTGGAACTGATTATCCGATCATCATATAAAGTTCATGGTTTCAATTGAGGAACTGATTTTTTATTTCTGAGTGTGGAAATATTGGTCAAACGGCAGTAGGAGAACAACTTTTACAAGCTCAAAACTGTGTCAGGGTTGTAGAACGCGTTCCTTCATTGGAGATTAATTCTGGATATGCATGGTATTATTTATGCAAGAAATGTAGTATCCGGGGATACAGTTTCTAGTCCAGAACAATGTCTGAACCATATGTTCCGATATAGAAACATTGATTCTGGACTGTGAAAAATTGGAATATCGGGCATAGTTCCTCATTCGAAACTCTATTAGGATATTATGGTAAAATCATTTTAATTCACTATAAACTGACTTTTTGAAAGCCTCGTAAAACAGATCCAGATTGTACAAAATACAAGCGAAGATGACACTAGTTATCTAAAATATATAGCCTAGCTAACAAAGCAACAATTTATAGATTGGAGTATAAGTCTTTAGAAATTCTATTCCGCACAACAATGTAATCAAATACTAGTCTCTCATAATATATACCACATTTGGATTCCCAATTGAACACTTTGTTGCTCTGTTGATATCTTCTTTTCTATTCGGCTTTTCAACCCTTGGAAAAAATCTGTGAAACAACCAATGTAAGAAAATAAGAATCAGCTCGACAAGTTTCATTTCTTAAATATAATATCTAAGATATCCTAACGAACATTTTAGTACTCACCTCATAGATTTCTAGAATATTCTCACGAACATGTACAATACACTCCGTTGTGTATGGCATTACATAATAACCGCATTCTCATATATTTGCTTGTTTCTTGTATTAATAAGAAGAATTAAAATTAGAGTTAAGTGTCCATATTACCCTATGTTTTGGTCAAAAGTGTCAATATGACCCTGTAAAATCTGAATGTGTGATTATAACCCTATTATTTGTTTGAAAGTGCCAATCTAACCCTGCCAATATGAATTTGGCCGGAAATTAATAAAATTACCATTATAACCCTATTTTAAAAAAATTAAATTTCAGAAAATTTGAAAGTACAGTTATACCCTCAGGCTATTCTCCTTCTTCTTGGATCTTCCTCCGCTCATTCTTCTTGGATCTTCCTCTGCTCTGTTTCTTCTTTTTCTGGGATCTTTCCTTTGCTCCATTTTTTTTCTTCTTCTTGGTTCTTCCCTCCGCCACCAGTGCTCTCTTCTTCTCCAAAACCAAGAGTCTTCTTCCCCAA
>JAULKM010011502.1:0-14754 GCA_032355605.1 Rubia tinctorum
CCTTATGATGTAAACCTACCTAAATCTAGCAATCTTCCAACAAAAAGATAACAAAAGAGATGCTAAAGGCTTAGGAATATACATGCATTTTGGTGTCTCATCATGAAGGCCTTCCCATTTTCATTGCAAGACACCGCAAGGGATTGACTCCATTATCTTCCATCCAGAAGCATCACCTCTTGGATTAAGTTAAAGAGGAAGTTTCTTGCAAAATACTTCCCGGCTTCAAAATTGGCCATCTTGAAGAAAGATATTAGCAACATCATCCAATAGCACGAGGAGTCATTTTACGACTATTGGGAGAGATTCAAGAAACTTCTCGCTAGTTGTCCGTATCATGGCTACTCGGATAGGGATTTGGTAAATTATTTCTATAATGGTCTTCTTGATCAAAATCAAATGCTATTGAGGGGATATTGTGATGGTTCTTTAGGGAACAAGTCCTCGAGGGAAGCTATGGAGCCATACGAGGAGCTAGCCGAAGAATCAAGAAATTTTAGCTCAAGAGCCGATTTGAGGAGGCAAAACCCCAACAATGAAAATTCTCCTTCCAACAATGGGAATATTGAATACCAAGTCTCGACCCTCACTTCTATGGTCAAGACTTTGATGACAAAATCCGGAGCTAAACCACATGTGAAATCTTGCGATATTTGCTCTTCTCCACATCCTACAGATGCATGTCCTACTTTTCAAGATGATTATGTGGAGAAGGTGAGTGGCATGGGATATCAAAGAGGCAAAGGATACCAAAATCAAGGATATCAAGGATATCAAGGCCACCAAGGAGGTGGAGGCTACCAAAAGCAGCCTTACAATGCGACCAACCAAGTCCACTCAAATCTCAGATATGGGAATGCCCAAGGGGGTCAAAATGTTCAACCTTATCACCCTCCTTACCAACAATATTGGCCACCACAACCTCAATACCAAAGGCTTGGTTATAAGCCCCACAATAAAGGTGATGGTTCGGGGATGTCAAAGGATAAAATCATGCAAGCCATTAGGAAATTGACCATATGTGCGGACAATGTCGAGAACACAAGAGAAAACATACTCTAGCATAAAACATCTAGAGACTCAAGTGATCCAAATGGCTTAAATCTTGAATCGAATAGGGGCAAGAGATCCGGGGAAACTTCCTTCTTAATCTAAGCCTAACCCTCATCAAAATGTGAATGCCATCTCATTGAGGAGTGGAAATTAATTGGGAATACCCCACAACAAGGTTGATGTTGATCGGGTGTTTGGAAAGGAAGAAGATGTTGTGGAGAAGGCCGAGGAGTTGGCCAATGAGAAGATGAATGAGGGGGAAGAAATCAAGGTGGAGAGCTTCGTTCCAAGGCCGGGATCAAATCCCAAAATCTCATCCCTTCCTCGCAAAAAATCCAAAGTGGCGGAGATCCCCATCTATTAGCCAAAACCACCATTTTTGGAGGCTTTGAAGGATAGGAGGACTAAGGAGGACAACAAAGACATCTACAAAGTCTTTTGTAAATGTGATGTAAATATTTCACACTTTAATACTATAAATAAATTCCTAGGTATGCTAAATTTCTCAAAGAGTTGTGTACCATCAATAGGAAACAAAAATTGAAGAGTAAAAAGAAGAGTGAAAAAACGAGTGTATCTCCGCCATTTTTAATGAGGAGTTACCTCCTAAATGTGATGATCCAGAAATTTTTACAGTTCCTTGTGAGATAGGAGGGAAATGTGTTAATAAGGCCATGCAAGAATTAGGTGCTTTAATTAATGTGATTCCATATTTTTTGTATGAAATTCTAGATCTAGGCACTTTGCACAAAATAGGGGTTGTTATCTAGCTAGTTGATCACTCTAGCATATACCCAAAAGGTATTGTGAAAGATGTGTTGGTGAAAGTGGACTCTCTGACATTTCCCACCGATTTTTATGTTGATATGGAGAGTGATAATCATACCATGCTTATTTTGTTATGTAGGCCATTTTTAAAAACTTAAAGGACAATAATTGATGTGCATAATGGAACATTAACCATGGAATTCAATAGGCGGAAAATGGAATTTGACACTAACAATTATATTGATCATCCTAGTATTTACCATTCTTGACAAGCTATTTATATTATTGATGATATAAAGCATGATGTGTTTGAGCCCAATGATAGTAGTTCCTTGAATGCTTCCGTAGATGAGGCTTTAAATGATTCTTTGATTGAAAATGTTGTTAGTACTAACTTGAAGGAAAAAATAATGGTGAATACCCTCGTGGGAAAGAAACTTCCAACACCCTTCATGAGTACAAGGTAAAGCCTATAAAAGTGGGTTTCCCTCCTTCCCGTGAGAAGTCTTCGGTGGAAGAGTGCAAACTACCACCAAAATTTCTTAAATGTTCATCTCTTCGGGAAGGAGAAAAATGCCTGAATGCTCATCCGATCGAGATTGACATGGAACAAAAAGGTGAGCTACTAGACATGTTGAGAGAACATGAGGAAGTATTAAGCTACGTGCGAAAAATCTTGTTAGGGGATGATGTGGATCCCAAGTATTTTGTCCCGGATAGAGGAAAGGAAGCCGATCTTTTTGGTCCATGTGGTGAATAATTCCAAGAAGCAAGGTAATTCATGTTGCTGACATTAAATAAACTTGGTTTTGATCATCTGGATCGTCACTCTAGACTTTGCTATGTGTTTTTTCAATTTAAGTTTTTGTCGATAATTTCATTATTTAGCCTTGTTCTTTTCACGGGTGTGTTTTTCCATGATTTTGTAGCCAATTGAAGTGCATTGCACCAAATGGATGAACTAGTGAAGGAAATGAGAAGGGAACAACAGCTTGGAAGTTGGTAACGTCAAAATTTATTCAAAGTATGGGAAACCCTGTCTGTCTCGAGTCGCGACGAACAGAGGATTTTGAAAACTCCAGGCTTCATTTATTCGTGCGTCGCGACAATCTTGTTGCGATTCCAACCAAAATCATAACCAACTTCTAAAAATGTGAACCTACAGGGACAAAATTTTGCGAGTCGCGGTAGAGGTGTCGTGAGTTGCGACACACCCTCGCGGATCACGACATCCATGTCGCGAGCACTACAAAAATCATGAAGAATCTAGAAAAATGGCAACTCCCAGTTCAATTTGGTCACTAGTCGCAACATTTCCATCATGCTCGTGACCAAAATTAAGAAGTTTTGGAGAAAATATCAACTCTTAGGTCTAGATTTTCGCGAGTCGCGATCGCGATGAAAATCAAAAAGTGTTTGAAAAAATAACTAGTCTTAGGACCAAATTTCTGTAACTCACGAAAGGTCTATCTCGAGCTTGATGAATGTTTGACTTTTGAGAGTCCGTTGACTTCTTCGCTGTGACTCGCGACAGTCCCATCGCAAGTCGCGAAACTGTATCTATAAAGAAGGGAAAAAAAGGCAAAACCTAATTTTTTTAAGTCAACCCTCCCAACTCTTCCGCTCCTCCACCATAACCACCACACCTCCGCCATTACCCCCCTCACAAAATCCGGTCGGAAATCACCATTTAAACCTGCTAGAATCATCCCCACACCTACCCCCAATCGATTTCCATTCCATTTCACCCCAAAATCCCACAAAAATCCATCAAGAACTCAAAACCCTAACATTTGGGAATTTCATATTTGCAAGTCATTAGAGTTAGAAATTCTTGTGGGCTCGGTTAATCCATCACCCTATGCATCTAATTGCTACATTCTTTCACTTCTTTGCTCTTATATTATGATATTGGTTGAATTGTGGATTTTTGTGAATATGTCAATTTATGAAAATTGTTGGACTATGGATGAAATGTTGTATTATGGATTTGGAAATGTTCATATTGTTTTCATAATTTCATTTTAGGTGAGAACTAGTAGGTTTTGGTTTCAGCATTGGATAATGAAATTATTGTATTTTATGGTTGAAACCCTAACATTTGGTTTTGGCATTGGTTATGAAATTATTGGATTTTATGGCTATAATGGTGTTGTAGTTATTTTGCAGCTATGGTTTGTTCTTTTGATGGATATGTTGCCTATGGTCTTCTTTGGATTGATACTTCGAACATTGTTGACATTAGTTAATTCACCCATGTTTGTGCTTCTAGGAAATTACATATAGGCTATATGTTGAGATAGACTGGTGATACAAAAGTGCATATACTATGTGTGTTAGCTATATTGATCTTGAATTTTTGGAAATTACAATGCTTGGCCTGAATTGCTTAAACAGGAAATAATTGTGGCATTAGTAGATTTAGCAATGCATATGGATTGAATTTTACATGTGTGGACATATAAGTATTCTTGCATGTTTGTAGCAGCTTATTTATGATTGTAGTGTGTCGACTATGTCATTTTGACTATAATTGATAATTTCTATAATGTTGCTTGGATGTTTATTAATGTGTGTTACATAGTTTGGGGAAATAATATCATAGTGATGATTGCTTGATTTTATTTTCCATTATATCCTTGTGCATTTGACATTGTTTTTTGTTTGAATAGTCATGGTCCCGAAGAAGAGACTGAGAATTCCTCAGAGGGCGAGTCCTTCTGCCCCACCTCTACCTCCTCCATCGGTGACCAAGCCAGCACCACCTGCTCCGGATAGATTTATGGGTCTCCGCCTGATCATCGGTGCCTATGTGGACCAATGGGACATACTGACTTCAAGGAATATCTAGAAGATATGTTTTGCGGATGAGAGTGCATTGGAGACCCTTCAGCTGAAGGAGCCGATTTTATGCCTCTTTGATAAGGGAGGCATGGGGGATTCTTATCACAAGGTGCACCCCCTTACCCGAGGTACACTTTGGAGTTCTTATCAACGGTGAAGGCATACACTGAGATTGATGGAATACCCTATGAGAGGTACATTCGATTTCACTTGAATAGCAAATTTGTTGAGATAAGTCTCTCATAAATTAAGGAGGTATTTAGTTGGGATGGAGTAGAGATCTGGTCGAGGTTTGATCCAGAGGTCCCTCCTCCATCTCTGAGAAGAACTTCATATTCTAGCACACCATCACTAAGAAGGTACGCAATGTGAGGGACATGAACAACGTGATCATCCACTCTGCTCTTTGGTATGTACATTGCCTTCTCTCCGCCACTTTGTTCTGTCATGCTGAGGCAATGAATGTGCCGAATGAGGAGATTCGCTATTTGTGGGAGGTGACTAGCGAGGGGATTGAATTTGGAGATTGGGTTGACTTAGGAGTAGCAAAGCTTATTGACGCGGCAAAGAATGACAAGGGTAGGGGTGATTCCTACCGCACCATATTGGCCCGGATGGCCAACTTTAACCTCATCAGGGCCACGACCAATCTAACGGTATTCCATTGGTTATATAGGGCCAGTTGTGTTACTTTCATGAAGCTTCCACAACCCCAGTGTACTAAGTTGGAGATGGACACCCCGGTGGCTGATTTGACGATAGAGTTGATGCTCAGTATAGGCAAGGTTTTCAGAGAGAGATTAATAACCTCCAGGTCTGGACTGACAACAGCACTCTTTCTTACAGTCAGGCTCTGCCATAGGAAGCACCACTTTTTCCACCTACATCCTCACAACTACAGCAGCTTGATCCGATGCAGGAGGACTATACACATAACCAGTTTCAGCAGCTGCCCCCAGATTTGTACTCCAGAATGGAAGGCATGATATTTGACTCCATCATGTTCGTATCGCGGAGCTTCATTGGGATGGATGAGGAGATTGACCTTCTCTCATCCAGGATTCAGACGCACGTGAGTACCCCGGGCACTGAACTCGGGGCGGAGAGGCACAGGAAGTGGCGATGGTGGAATGAGGACTAGATGGCCTTGGTCAGACAACGCTACTCCAGAGATGGTGGTTCGTCCTCACAGCAGTGATTGTGAGCATATTTTATTTCCGTATCCCCTACTTTGATTTGTATTTTGTTTTGCCCTGTTTTGAATAAATTGAGGGCAGTGTAGTATTTAAGTGTGGGCATGGGATTAACTGTTTCCATTTGGGATGATTTGGATTATTCTGGATATTTTTGTTGTTTTTAGACAGTCTGTTTTGTTGCATTTGGATGCTTTAGTAGCTTTGACATGCAGAAAGCTTTTTGGCTATTTTTTATTGGAAGAACACGGAAAAATGGAAAATTGAAAATTTTGAGAAAAAATTGAAAATGAAAAGGAACAAAAATTAAAAGAAAACCCCCTAAGTTGAAAACCCGAGAGGGAAATTTAGGAAACATTGGGGGCCCACATAGGCCAAAAACCCGAAAGAGCGGCCTAGGAAAAAATGAGAGGCTAAATGTGTGGGTGAGATGTGAGCCAAAAGGATATGTGGCTTGGATATAAACCCAAAAGGGCTCCTTGGAAATATAAGAGAAAGAGAAAAAGAAAATTGGTTAATATCTACTCATTTTCCGGAGTTGGAGTCATAAGATTGCGGTTGATATTTTGATGATCAGGTAGTCTAACATCATGGTACTTCTTGGGATTGGGTAATTTAGCGGGGAAAACGAAGTAAGGTATGAAATTCCTTATTCTTGGTATACTTCATTTTTGGGTTGATATATTAGTATGAAGTGAAGCTTGTATTTGAACATTTGACATGGTTTTGACTTCACTTGATACCATTGGATTTTGGGAATGTCAATTCGAGATTTGGAAAAGTTTCTATGGGAATTAGCGAATTGATAAGTGTTATATTTTGGTAGATTTAGGAATGGAGGTGTGTGTGATAAAATTGTCATTTGATCTTTGATTTTGGGACTTATGATATTGAGAGTTTTCTGAGGTTTTCATTGGGGGAATATTAGTATTAGGATGGGGGACATGTGAACTTCTTTGTGTTCTTGAATCTTTTCTTACTCGAGGAAGAGTAAGGTTCAAGTGTGGTGAGGTTTGACGTGTCCTTATTATACGGTGATTTTGGGATCTTGTGTACTCATTTTGGTATACTTCTATGCTTTAGATACTCTATTTTACCTTGAAATTCTATTAGGAGAGTTAAGACTACTTTTGTGCTCTTATCACTTTTCTAATGAATTTTGTGAGACAGGGTAATAATTCAAAGATTTGAAGACCATGAAAACTAATTTTGAAAAAAAAAATGAAGACAATAAAGACCATGAAAACTTGAAGACGTGAAGAAGAAATGGCTACATTTAGACAAGAAAAAGAAAACGTTGAAAAAGCAGCTTACCCCGTTCGTAGCGACTCGCGACGCCTGTGTCGCGACTCGCTAGAGGTCGCTGCCCATATCTACTTTTCGTCTTTTTGTACTATAAATACCATCTTATTCTCTCTACTTCACATAACTTCTTCTCCCCGATTCTGCAGCCATAAAACCCTAGTTTTCCACCATTTTTATCTTTGTTTCATCTTGAATTTATGTTTGAATTGCTATTATTGTTTTGTATGAAATCTAGTAACTAAACTTAGACTTGGGAGCAGTTGATTAAGACTTCTAAGCCCATATCTTGATAATTATATATGAGTTATTTAATGCTTTGCTATTGTGCATTTATTGTTCTTGAATGTTAGTCGTTGAAAGTGTTAATTGTGTTAGAAGTTTGATTTTATGAATTTCTTGTATGATTATTTGGTAGGGTTGGGAGAAAGTTGCTACTTTTCCCTTCTTTTGATATGAAATCCAAGAGCATGAATTAGAGCTTCTAATATGGTTGATGATTCGATAAATGCTTAATGAAAGTGATAATGTTGAGTCATGTTTGTTTTGTGTAGCAAATAGGAGAAGTCTAATAACGTTGAATGTTCTTGACTAATCTTGTGTAAATGCATGAATTGGTTCAATGCTTGGACACAATGTAGTGTTTATAAGTGTTACCAAGCATTTTTATTCTTCATTCTTAATGGAATTAATGGGATACTCCTAGGCATTGAACGACTGAAGGGGGTCATTAGTGTGGTTTAGCAAGTGATGTTGAATTCACTATTGTAAACTAATATCAAAGAAGGGTAGAAGATTTATCTTCACAACAAGTAGTATAAGTATTGAATAGATTGTATGTTCAAGGATAGATAAGAGGCTTGGAAGTGGAAATTAAATTGCGCCCAAGTTCTCGTAACTTTTTTTAATATCTTCGTAGTAGTTTGTTGCATATTTACAAGATTTACGTTGCTTTCTAGTTAATTTGTCTTTAATTCGTAACTTAGAAAAACCAACCAACCCCCCCCCCCTCCCTCTTTACATGCTTTTATAGATATTTATATGTCTATATCTAGTGTAGTACTCACCTTTATATGTGAAAACCCTTAGAAAAATTCATCTTCTTCGTGGATGACCCCAATTTGCCATTATTTACTTAGTTGTAGTTAAAGAGCACTTTAGGACTTAAAATAGTAACTTTGAGAGGTACGTCGATAACTTCCCAGGGGTTTTGGTTTGATTTTTCTAAGTTATGAATTTAAAAGACAAAGCAACTATCATAAACAAAACATTAATCTAATCATTAAACAAACTACAAAGATTGTATTAAACACAAAGTACGGGACCTTGGGCGCAATTGATTTCCACTTCTGAGCCTATTATCTATCTGTGAATCCACAGACTATTTACTACCTTGGCTACTTATTGTGATGGTGAACCTTTCATTCTTCTTTAAGAGTAGTTTACAAGAGTTAATTCGACATCTCTTGTAAACATCACTAATGATCGCTTTAGTCGAGTAACGCCTAAAGACATCCCATTACTGGTATTATGCACGAAGAGCAATAAGCTTGATAACACATACAAACATTAAACCAAATGTCTAAACATTTAACCAATTCATACATTTATTAAGTTTAATCAAGAAAGTTCAACATTCAATGATTTCCCCCTACTTTCTACCTTAGGATAAACATGACAAAGAATTCAACATCATCACATTCATCTAGCAATTATAATATCATCAACCCAATTAGAAGTTCTAACTCATGCTCTTGTATTCCATGTCAAAAGAGAATAAATACACTTTTATTAACTCCTAACAAGTTATCATACAACCATTTCATATCATCAAACTTCAAATCACATAAATGACATCAACAACCATATTTAAAACTCCATAAATGCATAATAGTCATGGCCTTAAACAGATAACTCAAATCAAGACATGGGCACGAAAGCTCAAATCAATTGCTCCCAAGACTAAATTTAGCTGCTACAATCCATACTACAAATCAAAACATAATCATCCACATGAAAGATGAAAAAGAAATGAAAACTAGGGTTTTTGTATATTGGAAATTAGCCAAGAGAAAAGAGGAAGAAGATAACTAATGAATAGCCACAAAATGGAAAAAAAAAAGTAAGTTAGAAGCTGGTGCCTCATCTTTGCGGATCGCAGTGTATGTCACGCTCCGCGAAGGACATGCAGATCAGCTACTACCAATTTTTCAATAATAGGCCTTTTTCTTCGAGGTTTTCTCGTCTCTTCAATCTCGAACTCTTCAAAACCCAAACTCTTAAAGTGGAAATCTTCAGTATGATCTAAAGCACTTCAGAAATTTAAAAAAAAAAGTAGGATATAAAACATGTGAATCATCCTAATCCTCTAATTGATAAAATGTCAATTTCCTTCCACCTAAGTCCCTTATCTATTACAATATTAGACTTTGAATGTGTTTAAAATGGGATATAAATTGAGTACATCAGATGCAATGATGAAAGAGGAGTACTGCTCTATAAACATGTGATGATATTTGCCACTACTTTAAAAAAAAGTGCAACCTTATATGTTCACCGATTGTGGGAATCAACAACCATATTGAAACAATGTGATGTTTGGTTGTGCATTCATTTGCGATGAAAAATAAAGGGACTTTCATTTAATTATTGGATACATTCAAAAAGTTAATTGTTAGAAAAAAGCCAATAACAATATTTGCTGACCAGAACTTAGCTATGGTAGGTGCCATAAAAAAGGAACTTACCGCAACCAAACATCAGAAAGAGTGTGTAATCTTTTAAGTATTTTGGGTGGATGTTTTAAGAGCTCAGCATATATGATTACACAAACAATATAAAATCACTTATCCATACATGTATGATGTTTCTATATTATGACCAGAAGTTGCATGCAAAATTGCTTATCTTTTCTGAACTCAATAAAAACATGAATACAGAATGCTTGATCTTTCAATAGTAGGACATAACCTTTTATAATAACCGACTAATGTTTCACATTGACACTAATTTTTTGGTGTTCAGTAACACAAGGCATATGTTGTGTCTATGGTATTTGAAAAAGAATGCAATCATTCATTATGGTAAAGTGGAGAGCGACGAAGAATTCGGCATGACATTCGACCATTGTTTGAAAATTTGTACAGATGAAGAGGAATTCTAGGAATGTTGGAACTCTGTGATAAATAAGTACCAGCATCAGAACAACTATTATTCAAGTGCCTCCATGGACTCCGAGAGAAATGGTGTACCGCTTTAATCAATAACTTCTTCTCGACTGGGACATTATCATTACAGAGGAGTGAATGCACAAATAAGGAAATCTGCTTTAGTGCCTACAAAATGACAAATTTAACATAGCTTTTTACAATCTTTGAAAAAAATGTATAGGGCTGGAGAAACACTGAGATAGACAAGGAATATAATGGGTCAGTAGGAAAATCAAGATTAGCGGAGCAAGGACCTTGAAATTTGAAACATGCGACTTATATATATACACATAAATTGTACAAGGACTTCGGGGGAGAATGGAAGCTGATCATGGCGAGTAAGGCTATAAAAATATCCAGCCTTGGATTCGAAGAGGTCTACAAAGTCCAGCCTGAAAATAATGACACGAGAGTGTAAAAGGTTACACAAAAAACAGGATCAAATGGTGGACATCAAATGCTCTTGCAAGTACTTTGAAGAGGTAGGATTGTTGTGTTTCTATACTCTTCTCGTTCTACATTTGCACAATATCACTTTTATTCCTGAAGATTACATCCTTAAGAGATGGACAAACATGGAAAAACAAGAAATGTGGAACAAGGTACTCGGAGGAACAACATCACAAACACAAGGAGATCAAGGATAAAATACCATGGCTTCATGATATTCTACGCAAATACTACAATTTAGTGTTAAAGTGTGAAGAGGACAGAGAAACTTGAAGAATCCTTAAAGAATGCCAAAATAGATACTCAACTACAATCAATCAAGTGAAGGCAATGGATACACAAAAACATTTAGCGACAAACAGTGCAAGAGGTTCATCAACAAATATAGCTCCCGAAGTTCTCAATCCGCCAAAAACAAAAACCAAAGTGCAAGAGTGAAAGGTAAGTTTGAAAGGAAAAAGCCAATGAGAAAGGAATTTAGTTCCAAGACATCATGTGCTCAGCTGATTTGTAACCAGCTTGTTGGTCGATGATAGTTATTTACTGTCATCCTTTGATGTTACACTATTACGCTTTGATAATTCAATTTTTAGTTTGATATTTTACAAATACGTACTTATGAGGATGTTAATTTAAACAGGATATTCATATGATCCACAAAACTTATACATTCCACTGTTATTTCATTGACTTCTTTGATGTTCCACTTCTATCCACTAATGTTATGACTTTTTTTACATGATGATTTACATATATAAGTTGATTCGTATGTATCTACTCCCTCCGTCCCTGAGAAAATGGCACACTTTCTATTTTCGTCCATCCCACAGAAAATGGCACAATTCAAATATTTCCTCAAATGGCTAAAAAATAGTGTGTACAATTACTACATTATTTTTTCAAGTATTCAGCAAATTAATTAGTGTCTCATTTTCATTCTGGGCCAATTATAAAAGTAAACCTTATTTGGGCCTAAACCTAAATGGTTTGAAGCTTAAACACCCCCCTAATTTTCGTTCAACAAATTAATTAGATATGTAAAACGAATTCAAAACAAAAGTCATCAACTGTTAGAATTCCATCCAAAAATATTTCATTTACTCCTCTTTATTTCCACCACCCACCCACCGTCCAACTCCACCAATCTCCTTCTTGCCATTACTGTGGATTAAATGAAGCCATCATTTCATCCCTTATGGAGAACCGATCCGCAGCTCTGCAACCTTACATTCTCAAACCCTTCCCATTCTCGAATCGATCCCATTCTTGAACCCTAAATTGCGCCTCCACGCAGCAAATCCAAGAACCCTAAATCCCCTAACCGAATCGCGACGCCCATTCTATATCAATGCACAGCTGCCGGAATCCCCTCTCGAATCGTGGCTCCTTTGATTTGAAATCCCCACCGTCGAAAATTGAGTTTTGGGTGCCGGATTCTGAGGACGAAGATGATGTCCCTCAACTCTCCTGCGGTGTTCCGTCGTGTTCCAAAGGTCGCCGGGAACGAGGTAGACCTTCGTCACCGGAGATCGCCGGTCATGTGTCTTCGTCGCCGGAGGTTGAAACGCACACGCCGCCACTGATGAGCTTCCACCCACAATTTCCTGACCTGCCACCTTTCACGGTTGGAACCATTGTAAGTGTTGCTCTCGTCCCTCTTCTTCCAGTGTTTGATTATTTTTTTGGTCACTATGTACTCGTTCAGATAATTTTTTAAAAGTCCTGTGCTGAAGAAGAATCTGATGAAATGATTTAAGTGTTCTCTGTTTTGTAACTCTGTTTTGTAGATTTATTTTCCCAATTTTTTTTATCTTCTCTGTTTTGTATCATGAGGAAGAGTAACTTAGTTGTCGATTTTTTTTCCTGCTGGCCATGATGAGGATTGAATTGATCTGCGGAATTTTTACAGGATCATCTTCATTCGGGTGTCATGGGAGAAGATGTTGGAGGAGTTACTGAAGTTACCATGGTTCTGCCACCAGGATTTTATGGTCCACTCCGGGTAAACTTTTAAAGTGTGTCGTTTTTTGTATTATAGGGCTTTTGCTTGTCTCATTGTGTTTGGTAGTGTAAGCTCTACTGTACTATGAACTGTAAACTAACATGACTGTTGTTATTGTTGTTCGGACAGCAAGGTAGGGTTGCTGAATGTAAGAAAAAATCGAAACATGTGCCTGAACAACATCCGCTGTCGGAACTGAGCTCCCTCCCTCCAGCGTGGAGAGACTACAGTCAAAGCCTTTCTGTTTTGGCTCTTGATAGATGGGTGCGTAACCTGAAACATCAGTTCTAATAGTGTCACTGTGGAAAGGTTATGTTCCTCGCTTAGTCATAAATTTGTTCAATTCTTTTATGTTGTTCATTGTTTATGGATTAATCAACTTCGGAACTTGTTATTTGCAGTTATCATGTATTATGGGCCTTCTATAATCGTCATAAATGGAGAAGAAAAATGCATTCAGGTTGTATTTTTCCAGCACTCTTTCCTTGAACGCCTTGCTGAGACATTTTTCTTTTACTGTTGTTGGTGAATGTTGTTGCTGGATTCTGTGGAACTTGTTTTGTATGAAATGTATGTGGTTGAAGTTGTGCATTAATCTTCGAGAGTTGTTATGTTTGCTGCAACTTCATTGTGTTTTGGGTTCGTGCTGGAATTCATTTTGTGGCTGTGAAGTTCTTTCGAATGACAACCACATAAGTGTTGATCATTACGAACTGTTTAGCCAGAAATGAAAAATGTTTGTTGCTGGTTGCTAGGCCTGAATTGAACCAATGTTCATAATTTTGCATTTGCATAACAATTTACATGGTTTCGATGCATTTAACAAAACACTAGTCTTCATTACAACAATGGCTTACATACAAAAGGATTTTTGTTGCAGCATAAACACATCCATTGTCTATAACATGTTTACAACTAAACCAAAAGCATGCAACAAAAACATTTTCAAAAATACTTAATTCTTCTGATTTGACTAACCCACGGCTTGGCCATATCCTTGACCACTGATGTCTTGAATCAGTTTCTGGATTCTTGTTGTCCTGTTGTGAATGGTTAGAAACGAAATCGTTTCCTAACCAGCTCTATGTCGACAAGTAGCTCATTGGTTAGGAAACGATTTCGTCAGCTCTATGTCGACAAGTAGCTCATTGGGCAGCAACCCCATTCTTGCTAGTGCTTTTTTTGTATGGGGTAAGGGAAATTGTTATGACCACTTGTTTTCATCACCTCAATCATAAAGCTTGAAGAGATATGAAAATTTTGTTGCTAGTTTCTGGCTGTAATTCCAAATAAGCCTCCCCTACGACCTGAACCAGCTCCGCAATTGTTTGACAAGCTTTTTCTTGTTGTAAACTTTGAATAGCTCTGAAAAAACCCAAGTACAGTATGTTGAGATCGGGAGAGTTTGTTGGCTGGTTGTCAATAAGAATTTCAAATCCATTAGAGTATGATGCTTCCCTAAACAGTGGGTCATTCATCAAAATGTGTGGTTTTACATTGTCTTGTTGTAGATAAATTTTTTGCTTGCATTGCTTGACCACTTCTCCTTTGTTGCTGGAATTACTTGGTTGATGAGGCACTCCCTCATTTGGTCACGCCCAACACTTTCCTTCGGCTCGGTCTCAATGGTGCCTTTAGGGCGGTTCTTGCTTTTCCTCTTATCTGCAATTAGGTCCACTAGTGGGAAAGTTCCAATTTTACCATCAAATATAACATCCCCATTTTCAGCTATGATAGGCCTTGCAACCGCAGTCTTCTAAATCTGCTGCTTCTTCTTTTTTCCTTTTTGATTTTTTGATTTTTTTAAAAAATAAAAATACTGATATGACGTTACCAGCTGTTAATATCCCCCAACAATACCGACTGATATGATGGTTGCAGAAACTTTCACACTGGCTCTGCTTCCAACTGATAAAATAAAATACTGATATGA
>JAULKM010011511.1:0-14753 GCA_032355605.1 Rubia tinctorum
TAATGAGGTAGTGTGCTCATATTTAGAATTAATTTTGAAATATTGTAATTTAGGAGTTTTGATTTGATTAGAATTAGCTTTAGTAAAATTAGATAAGGTAATATTCTTCAACGTTACTTGAAGAACAATTCGAGTTGATTACCATATATTTTAGGAGTTATAGTTAGATATGGTATTAGATTCTTAAAACTGCCATAATTCTTTTCAATTTCTATTTGCACTGACTGAATTTTACCCTATAAATAAAGGGGTTTGGCTGAGATATTATACATTTTTACACACTTTTTATCAATCAAATATTCATAATTTTGAGCTATACTCATTATCTTCATTGTTGTTTAATCTTGCGGGTTAATTAAGTTTCAATATCATTTGTGAGCTAATCTTGCGGGCTAGTTAGTGAGCGATGAACCCTTGTGATATAAACCTATGAGCTATTTAGAGAGCAAGTCGGAATTGAGTGTACCCTGCGAGCTAGACGCTTGAATTTCGTGCAAAACAAGTATGTTGGGCGAGATTCCTACTTGTGTCAAAGATCCGATATTCCGCAATCCAGAATATTCGCAAGGAGATTCATATCAGTTGGTATCAGAGCAAAGAAAAAATTTCTGCGGCCATCATATCAGTCGGCATCAATTGATATCGTAAGGTAATATCGATTGGTACATTCATATCCATACTTTATTTTCGGAGCAAGAAAATCTATCTGTGGACGCTCAACTGATCTACAGACAAGAATCCATTCTTGCTAATTTTTCAAAAAAATCAAAAAATAAAAGAAGCAATCTTCCACCTCTAGACATATCACTTCCGCCACCTCCAAGCAATCGCTGACACCGCTCACATCCAGCTCCGTCGAACGTCCTGGTCCTGGCTCCCAGATCAGGCCACCACTGCCACCAGCAACTCAGCTCCGTCCCTGACCGATCAGCAATTCGACCGACAATCGTCTCTGACCGGTCAGCTTCGTCTTCGGCGAGTTCCAGTTCTTCATCGATCTACATCACCGATCTCCTCCGCGCGTGAAGTTATTGGTCATTTACGGTTCAACACGGTGAATAAGTCCATCCCAGTATAGTCCGCGAAGAGATGAGAAATCCATTACAGCACCGAAGAAAGAGTCTGCTGCGAAGAAGACAATCGGTGTGCTCCTCACGCACCATCGCTCAGCCAGGCGCATGATCTTCACCCGTGAGTCATATGTGGTGCGTTTGTTACATGCGCAACTCAGCAGTCCATCTTCATATCGCGATATTTTCAACTTATCGCGATCGGATCTATCTTCTCGCTAGTCATACCAGTTTATCGTCAGTTTCTCGCGAGTCAGGGTGCTTGCTTAGTTTCTACTTTGTCACTGCCTAGTCAGCGTCCAGCCACCGTTTCTTAGCAGAATTTTGCAGGGATGGCTTGGGATGTTTATCTACATTTATATTTTAAGATCGTTCACGTTTCGAGGATGAAACTTTTCGACCACGGAGGGAATGATACGATATCAAAATTGTTATTTATTATATTTTTCTTAGTTTAGTATTTTTAGGAGGTTAACACTATACTCTTTTTCCCACTGGGTTTTTTAATGAGGTAACATGCTCATATTTAGAATTAATTTTGAAATATTGTAATTTAGGAGTTTTGATTTGATTAGAATTAGATTTAGTAAGATTAGATACGTTAAGGTAATATTCTTCAACGTTACTTGAATAAGAATTCGAATTGATTACCATTTATTGTAGGAGTTCTAGTTAGATAAGGTATTAGTTTCTTAAAGTTGCCATAATATTTTTCAGTTTTTATTTGTACTGGCTGAATTTTACCCTATAAATAAAGGGGCTTGGCCGAAATATTATACACTTTTAAACACTTTTTATCAATCAAATATTCATAATTTTAAGTTATACTCATTATCTTCATTGTTGATTAATCTTGCGGGTTAATTAAGTTTCAATGTCCTTTGTGAGCTAATCATGCGGGCTAGTTAGTGAGCAAAGAACCCTTGTGATCTAAACCTGCGGGCTATTTAGAGAGCAAGTCGGAATTGAGTGTACCCTAAGGGCTAGACGCCTGAATTTCGTGCGAAACAAGTAGGTTGGGCGAGATTCCAACTTGGGTCAAAGATCCACAATTTAGAGTTTTCGCAAACATATTCATATCACGAAGAATACCAAGAAACAAGATGATGAAAACATTGCTCTGGCCCATTGTTGCAGAAGAAAGAACATGTAGGTGGTGGTGAAAGCCAGAAGAATGGCTTTCAGGAGCTCAATTGGTAGTGACGATGTATGGCAGGTAAAATATGGTGCTTTTAAATGCAAGACTGAAGACTTGCAGTGTGAGTTGCGTTGCTCCGCCGCTGTTCACGTCCACCAACACCGTTGCCGCTACTCCGCCTCTTCGCCTCTGTCACCGCTTCTCCGGCACCACGCATGTTGCTCCGCCACCGCCGCCACCACCGTTCAGCCTCCCATCGTTCGATTCCCCGATCGCCTATCCATCAAACCCATTTTACCACCACCCCCTGATTCTCAGCCCCAGCCATCCACCACTCAATTCTTAGCCCTAGCCCACTGTGGAGACAAAAAATACCAAGAAAGGATGATGAAAACATGTGGAGTATTGGTACGTGAGCCCATTGTTGCAGAATAAATTGGTTGGGGAAGAGGGTGGGTCTATCTAGAGGGTGGTGGGAATTCGATGGTGGCGGCGAAATGGGTTTGGTGTAAATCTATCATCACAGAGGATTGGGACTACTGGAGAAAACAGGGTGGGTCTAAATTAAGTGGTGGCGGAGTTGATTGAAGAAAGCGTTGTCAGAGGAAAGGATCATATTGAAGAAAATGTTGGGTCTAAAGGAATAATGGAAAAATGCTGAGGTTAAACTAGTACTTTCAAATTTTTTGAATTTTAAGATTTTTCAACAATGGTCAATTTACTTAATTCCGGCCAATTTTCAATTGGAATGATTAAATTTTTACTTTCAGATTTTACATTAACATTTTCAAACTAAACATAGAATTATTTTACCGCTTTTTCCCTTTTTATTTATCAAGAAACGTGCACGTTGTGAGAACTATCGCCGCGTCGTGATCCAGCTAGCAAGCACATTCATTTCCTTCCCGTTTTCATCCAATTGAAAGCAAAGCTGTATCAAGAACTTCCAATTGAATCCATCTGCTACTTGAAAAATCCCTCAATTCAATCGAACATGGAGGTTAAAGAAAACATCAATGGCGATGACAGCTGGGTTAAGGAAATGGCAGCCTTCGAAGAAACAAAGTCCGGCGTCAAAGGCCTCGCAGACTCCGGCATACTCAACATCCCCTCCTTCTTCATCCAGAGCTCCTCCACCACCGTCATGGAGGAGGATACTGCAAGTGGGGTCCACATCCCCACCGTTGATCTCCACGGAGTCGAGACCCACGCCGCCCAGAGAAGGGCGGCGGTGGAGGCGATTCGCAACGCGGCGGAGACATGGGGCTTTTTCAGAATGGTGGGCCATGGAGTTCCTACCGCCGCCATGGACGGCGTGCTGGAAGCGACGCGGCGGTTCCACGAGCTGCCGGCGGAGGAGAAAACGCCGTTTTACTCCTCCGATGGACGTAAGGGTAAAAACCCGAGATTCTTTACCATCAATGGGGCACTGGAGAAAGGGCAGGTTGCGAATTGGAGAGATGCTCTGGCTTTCAATTTTCTCGACGGTGTGGTTGACTCTGAAGCTTTGCCCCTCATTTGCAGGTATGGCAAAAAGTTTTACTTTTACTGTAATTACTAATCCCTTCAATTCTATCAATATGGTGGCAGTATGTTTACAAGTACAAGCTGACCGAGGGTATGTGATTTATAGCTTATCTGATTTGATCAGTTTGATTTTGAACTAAATTGAGGTAAAATAAATGCGTTAAAAATAGTAATAAAATGACTAAATTAAATTAAATTTCACCAAATTAAATATTCGCTGAAATAATGTGATTTGAACTGAATTGAAGTGAAATGAAGATAAACTCGGGAGAACATGGACTTATTTTGGCTTATTTTAAATGCCGGGGGCCAGTTTCTGCATTCTCTCCTAATATACTATGCTTCTTAAATAAGCACTTTTTTTAGCAATTTACTAAACCCTTAAAAAAGATGGTTAGTATATAAGCAAAGCCCTGCCAAAGACACTCGTTAGATGTTTGGATTTAGGAGAATGGATGAGTTAATAAAATTAATATTATTAGACCATTGTTGTTATTGTTGCAGAGAGGGAGTGAGTGAGTACATGAAACATTTGCAGAAACTGAGAGATGTCATATGTGAATTATTGTCGGAAGCTCTAGGCCTGAGGAGTGATTATCTGGCGGAAACAGAGTGCTTGAAAAGCCAGCATTTGTCGTGCATCTACTACCCGCCTTGCCCGGAGCCAGACCGGACGTTCGGCCTTTTCAAGCACTCCGATACAACATTTTTGACCATCGTTGTCCAGGATGACATAGGCGGCCTCCAGGTTCTCCACCGCGATCGATGGGTCGATGCAACTCCGGTCCCGGGGTCCCTGTTAGCCAACGTCGGAGATCTTATGCAGGTTCATCCGACAACCTCTTCATTCTTTCTTAAAACTATTGCGTGTCTGTTTGGTGGAGTTTGGCTAATAAGAAAAGTTGATTTACAGGGCAGATCAACTTGTGTTTTTCTCTAGAAAATGTCTTCTACTTTTTTTACCAATTTACCGATCACTAAAAATGGTTTAAGTTATAAGCAAAGCATCTTATAGGGTGTGTTTGGGTAAATCTAGCTTATTTTGAAAATGGTAAAAAACGTAAACTTGTGTCCGTCTAATTTTAGAATTAAGTCAGATTTGCTTCCCAAAAATAAGTTTTGCTTTTAAACATTCCCTCCGTTCATTTGATTTTGCCACAATTTTCATTCAGTTTTCTCAAGGCATGTTTGACCACTAATAACTTTTGTTACGTATGTTAACGGCGAATAAAATTTTAATAATTGTAAAGTACATGTTGCGAAGAATCCAACGGTAACTTTCATGATAGTATTACTACTTATATACTACATTAAATTTATGATTAAATATGGTTTGAGAAAGTTGACTGAAGAGTGCCAATATTAGCTGAACGGAGGGAGCATGATGTTTTTTATCACTTTACCAAATATTTCTACAAGCATATCAGTTTATAAACCCTATCAAACACACTGTTATTTGTCTGATGCATTTGTTTTTGTGTGCTCTTTGGACAGTTGGTTTCGAATGACAGGTTCAAGAGCGTAGAGCACAGAGTGTTGGCGAGATCAGTTGGAACTAGGGTATCGACGGCGTGCTTCTTCTTCCCCGGCAGCAGTCATATGATGAAGCCGTACGGACCGATCCCGGAACTTCTGTCGGAAACCAATCCGCCCTTGTACAGGGAAGTCAGTAACATGGAATATGGCACTGTTTATCAGAAGAATGTCAAGTACAGAATTCCAACCCTTCCTCAATTCAAGATATGATGTGATGGTGATTGCCTAGTTATCAAACTTATGATCCGGTACTTCAATCAAGGCATGTCAGATTTCAATTTTAGAACCAATTGGTACTAAGTGAGGTATATCTTTCAACATCCGGGACAAAATAATACTCGACTCTATTTTTATGATAAATTTGTAAATTTGTGTTTCAAATGCAACAAGTGATTATTTCTGGAGGTATCACAATATTAATATTGATCAGGTATCTTTTGTCGAAAAATGAAATCCATGGAAAGTGAAAATTGGAGGAGGAGTTTACTTGGGATACACGGTTTGATGATTCTAGCAGATAGTACCAGACAGGTGGTTTTCGCGGAGATCCCGTACCTCTAACTTGGTAAAATTACGTATTGCAGTAATATGGTGAAATTGTGATCGTCTAAGACGAGCCTTTTCAGCTTAAACTTCGTGGTAAAGTTTTGATTGCCATCGAGAATCAAGTATTCAAGATGAACCAAATCAGTAAAAAGGAATGCCGGTATTCGGCCGGTCAGGAAACTGAGATTCCGACAACATGTTACGAAACCTGATATGAGCGCATTGTCGGAGAAACTGAGGTTGCCAATGTCTGTTGGAATGGGCCCAATGAGGAACCTATGCCTATCAATGAAAACAGTGGCATCCGGGAAAGAATTGATTAAGAGTTGCATTAAAAACCTGCATCAGGGAGGAAAGGATGCCAAGTTCTGTAAAATTACGATAAGAAAGTAATACTCTTTCTTTCTTTCTGATTGATTTTGTATTTGTGTTCATTTGATATATCAATACACACGGTCGCAATGATTGATTTTGTATTTGTGCTCATTTGATATATCAATACACACGGTCGCAATAATTTGCAGGTTTTACTTTTCTATCATTATGATATTACACTGCCAAGAACCTACTATCTAAATATATACTAACACTTGGTAAATACTCCAATTAAAAGTAGATGAAGATTATCTTTTCTCTCAAGAATCCCAAAAATAGGAACTAAGAAGCCATCCAGCTTTCATATATATTTTTGCCATGAAAATATCACACAAAATTATCATATATTTTTTAACATCTCATGTTCTTGGAAGCCTTGCAAATCCCAGGAAAGGAAAGCCAAATAGAAAAGTATAAAAAAAAAAAATCTTTGAAAAATCTGTGTACATCTAGGCACTCATTTGAAGCAAAGAAAAAAATTATGAGCATGGAGATAACAAATGACTGTTCAAGTCTGTAATTTAGGCTGCAATAACTGCATAAGCGTCCATAATACGTCCATCCGATGCATATTTCCATTGTTCTGCCCCTGCATAAACAACATTACAGCAATCAACAACTAATCATCTCAGTCACTCTGGTTCTCGGATCAGAAACTGACAGCACTAAATTATCACAACATTATGCTATGTTCAGTTGATATTCGTTCCAAGTCCAGTAACGAAGTTGAGTCAAGTAACAAAATTGGATCGAGAGACTTTACCTCCACCACAAAACGCATCCATGTTTTCTCGCCATAGCTTTCCGTTACACCTTTCAAAACCGTGAGTCCCATGCCACGAATCGCTTCTGCTACTTCAAGAAATTGGCTGCATTCGTCGCATAGCATCTGGTGACATAAGCAAACAATAATTACACATGGGTATGAAATTAAACCCAGTACGAAACATCCTCAGCATTGTTGGTGAAACTCTTACCTCTACTAGCAACTGGCCATTTGTATTTAGATTTTCCACTATGATTGGACAAACTTTAAGGTTGTTCCCCACTTCCACAGCCCAGCTTGAGCCCTGGTCGGGGCAGCCTGATCCTCGAAAACCTGTCTCCCTATCCATGAACTACAAGATAAAGACAAAAATCTGAAGTTATCCAAACTAGGTATATATCGAAACTGAAATCCACTATGTTGAAGTCCTACCTTTGATCCAGGGCATTTACTGAGCTTTTCTCCATGCTTAGATATTCCTTGCATGAAAACCATGTGTTTGATTGTTCGCTCTAAAAGTGAATCAATACTGCACTGTTTTGATATCAATAAACATCAGCACATGTTCAAAAGAAAGATGTTTTCATAAAACCTGAAAGAATAAGGCAAGAAGATTACCTTTGATCCATTTGGTACAAGCTCTCGCAGCTCTTTAATCCGATCTTGGATCAATTGTCTGTCCCTCGGCCTAGGTCTGCAACTCTCTCCTGGCCTGGCCCTCTTCTTCTGCATCTTATTTGACTCTTGTGACCTCTCCGTCGTTTCACTACCCGATGAAAAGCCTTTGGAATAGCAAAGACTACTTGTAACTGGGGAACTGAACGTGCTGTTGTGTGCGCCTCTATAACCGGCTGAACTTATTGAGCCCAAGTCGCTCGCACAAGGTTCCGAGAACTTTTCAGGATCCAAGTGTAACTCTGACTTACAAAATGGCGCTTTCTCGCTTTTGCTTTCCTCGCTTTTTTGAACATTAGCAACCACTGCATCAAGAAGATATTCGGACCCCGGGTTGACAGTCAAGGGATTGCTGTTCCCCACTCCAGAAACATCGACTGCCATGACAGTTTCCTTTCGTCTTGCACCATCCCATTCGCAATGACTGTCCTGTTTCTGGAATGCTGGCCCAAGCGCTTCATAAAGCTCGTAACCTGCACAAAACCTGAGAGGTGTGTGCATTGCATCGGCGTGATCTTCTGAAGTAAGATGGGATACCTCCATGACTGTATCCTTAACAAAAAGTGCATCGTATGAACTGCTTTTGCTACAATTCTCATTCACAGAAAAAACAACCTGATTTTCTGTACTCCTTGACGACTCTCCAATTGTCGGTAATTCCACCTGGTTCAGCTTCTCCAGACAGGCAGTATCAGATGTCGGTACATACAGATTGACACTTGTGCCGTATTCTGATATTGACTTTTGTGGTGCTTCAAGCTTAGTAACCATCTCCACCAAATGCTGAATACTTGTACAAGATTTTTCAGCAGATGAATATGTTGTAGACCAAGAATTCTTTCCGTCCACATTAATGTTCCCATCCAAATTCTTTAAGCAATCACGAGGAAGCTCCGAGCCCCAAATCGCGCTCGTTACGTCTGACTGACAAAGAACAAGCGTGTAAGAAAACCATGCTCCTGTGCCAGAATGTACCGTATAGAGAAAAATTACCTGACAGGAATTTCCCGTAAAGCTAGGCTGCTCATCCCAAAGACCTTGCAGCTTCAAAAAGACAGCCCTGATGTGGTTCACCATTTTTAAGTTCTCAACAATCTGGTAATCATGAATAACAAGTAGAATATGTCTTAAATTATGGGAGGTTTTTTTAAAGATACAAAGAGAAAGTGGATTGGGGAAATCAGTATAAATGGTAACATAATAAGACTGGAAGAGAACATTTTGCCTTCTTTATCTTACATTGTCTGATGAGCCAAGTTGCACAACCCCGTGTGGAGCAACAGCAACAACAGCAATTGTCTGAACAATCAGTGACACAAGAAAACCATCAAATTAACTAAAGCAGCACATTATGCTATTTAAACAAAATGAGAATATCAAAATAAGCACCGACAAGTACTTATTAACTAGGCACTCATATTAAACCCAACACTAGCACAAACACAATTCATCATTTCTGATGGGGTGTTACAGAATATAGACAAATTGTGTGATTCATCTTTCTCTTGGATGTGAATTAGAAACTTGAAATGCATGTCAATCTGAAAAAGATGAAATTACAAGGCATCGGTACAGCTACTATCCTGTATCTTATATACATCAAATCAATACACCGTCAACTGATAAAGTTTGGACTCGATAGCAAAGACCAAATTCAGAAGCAAAGATTGCTTACCTTGATCCCAGTTGAGAACTGAGCTTGCCACTCACTATACTCCTGTTATCATATCAAGATGGTAAGAGTAAGAACGTATTGAAAAACCAAGAGATACTAATATGACGAAGAAAACATTGGCTACACAAAAATTTGTGTGCATAATAAAGTCCTCACCTCAAATTGGGTAATGGGATCACTCGCAAGTTTATCTGCAGAAATCCATTGGTGCTTGCCAGTAAGAGCAACCTGCCCAACAATCCTGCCACCAAATTATAATCAGAAATAAGAATTAGTATGATACTCACATGATCACGTTCATGCTCCTAAGTATGGAAGAAGAGTAAAACAAATTATTGCAGAAACAATAAAGATAAACTGGGAAACTATTTTAGTTTCAAACACCAAATAAGAGAACCACGTTGACCTCCAAATCCAATTTCAAATGTATTTGTTTCAACTAAATAGTTGCAAGCCTCGTACCCTTCCCCCAGGCAATGAACATGGTAAGACATTTTTGCCACAGCTATCTCAAGAGGATCATGTGAGCTATGGCCAACCGGCAAGTTACTCAAGGAATTACTTGGATGCCTCTTGTCTTGGTTACCGCCACTGTCATAATATGCATCCTCCAAAGTCAACATCCTGCATCGAATTCAATTTGGCAGGAAGATGGATCAGAGCCCCTGCTATAGACAAGTATGCTTCAGAAAGTTCTCCTAAAGCATAATTTACGCCATATTGTACAGTAATTGCCAAAGCTTCTTTACGTGCAAAGTGAAAGCAAACTCTCAAAGTAATTCACAAACTAATAGAACTTTGAAATGTGGCAGAGGAACTACAACTTTGAAATGTCAGATTCACTCAATGGAATCATGCACCAAGATGCCACAAAACTCATCAAGGAAAACAAGTAAAGGACATGGAATCCTAGAAACTAAATAACCGAGTAAAGCATTTCTTGCATTTAGCTCAACTGCAAAAGCATCCAACTATCAATAAAGCGGCAATTATGTTAAGCAAGAACAATATAAAGAGACTTACATTCGTGCTCGATGTTTGAGCTTCCAAAAGACAGCATATCTCCACCCAGTGTCAGAACACAAATACCTCAATGCTTGGTGCAATTGGCTCCCCATAGCCAATTTATAATTCGCTTAAAAATAAAAAACCTAACCCGCCAACCCCTCTCACAACAATCAACTCTACACCTCAAAAAGACACCCCAGAACCCCAAAAAACCCAATTTATATTCCTACTAAACCCTAGCTTCCCCTGTATGATCCTCTTCCAGCCTGCTTTCTTCTCAATCCTGCTCTCCGCTTTATCGGCGGTCCTACACTTGGCAATAACAGACTATCCTCCTTCTTCATTTCCTTCCCCCCCTCAAAAAACCAAACCCAAACCTAAAATTTCAACACAACCACAACTAAATTTATCAAACTAGGTTAGCTACAGATTTCAGCAGCCAAGAATCAAGAAAAACAGTGAACGAGCATGAAAGATAAAATCCAAGAAACCCCTTTTCAGAACTATCTATTAAAAACATAAAGAACACTAAAACCTTGTAAACCTAGGATGCAACAAATCGAGAAATGGTAAACCTTAGCATCCGCAAACTATGCAAAATGACATCAAGAACTCTACTTTATGAACAAGGAACTACTCTTTCTGCCCTCATACAAAAACTGGGGGTTCAGTTTCAACGATAGGCTTTCTGGGAGGAGTACCTTCTGCGCTTGAACACGGTATTTACCGCCATTTTCAACCCCTTTTGAATACACTCTTTCAGCTATTGAGATACAGTAGCGAGCAAAAAGATAGACCTGGGAAAAAATAAAAACAAACAGTTCCAAGAGGAATCAAGCACAGTGGTAAAAAGGGAAGAGGAAAGTGACCAAGTGAGTTGAAAACTCGGAAGGGGAAAAATATGGCTATATGGGCTTTCCCAATTTGAAGCTTTCCATTTTATACAGAGGAGAAAACCATTTTCTGTTTTTCTACCATTTTCTGCTTTTCGATAATGAACATTACAAACTATTTGGTCAATTAAGGGCAGCTGTCATCATTCCATCCAGAAGATGAGTTTATTAATGGACATTGTGAGATCAGATATGGAAATAGTAGGTTCAATTACTGTATAGCTAAACTGGGTTTTATGATTTGTTGGAAATAATGAGGATAGTCTACTCAAATGGCAAGCAATATGATTCAAGTGGGGAGGAAAATGCTTCCTCTTATCGTTTCTGCTTCCAATAGCTTAACTATACTTCGTATGCTTAATTAGGAGTGACTGCACATATGCCCCTCAATTTCTTCTTATGTATCAATTAGGTTTTAGTTTTTTTAAATGCAGAATAATCAATCTTATCGTGGTTAATGTCAAATTAAGGTTGTTAGTGCAGAATTATACAAAAACGTTATTTTATAGTTAAGCATATATCTCACAGTTCCTGCTTAAATACCAAACAGGGTTTCAATTATTTAAAATTGCATAACTACTCATTTACTTGTTGTCAATGTCGGTCAAATGTGCCATCAACTCATCCTCCGCGCCATCCTTGGATCCCATTTATGCTTTTCGACTGCATCATCGTCGTTTAGAGAGGAAACACGGTCAAGATCTTTCAACTGTTTTGAACTTCTCTATGATCAACAACCTCTCAACGCCACCACTATTACCAGCTCACCCTTCACACAAAGAAGTTGGGGGTATGAAACTAGGTTAGTTTGATGGTTGAGAGGCGTAATGAAATTGTTGAGTGGTGTTGATGGTTAAGGAGGTGAACGATAGTGGTGTTGAGTTCAAGTGTGGTGTGTAAGTAGGACTTGGTAGGGGTTGTGTATTTTGGTTTAAAGGGAGGATATTTTGATCATTTCATGTGCTTTTGGTGTTGACCGACATTGACGAAGGTTAGAGGACATGTTCTCCACTTTCATAGAACTTGAGTTGTATTTGACACTTAAGCATGTATTAGGGAGTACATGTGCAATTAACTCTTTTTATAGAAAACGTGATTATTTTCATGTAAACGTTAACTATTTTCGTTGAATGTTCGATCGGAGTTTATGTCGGCAGTTATAGGGTTTAACAAACACACATTATGACAAGTCGAGGGGTTATTTGGCACTTTTGAAAAATCGGAGCCTTAAACGGCGCATATGAAGGAGTTGGGGGTATAGAAGTGAAGTGTTTCAGCTAAGTCAAATATTCTTCAGCTTAAAGTGCATATGCAATACTTGGTTTTCGTAGAAAATGCTAATTAAATCCTAAGTTTTCTACAAGTTTCAACTAACTCCCAGATTTACCGAAAATGACGATCCACCCTTATTGATTCACCAAATGACTAATTTATCCTTCCAAATAAGTGATAATGGTGATGGGTGCTGATTTGATGGTGCATTTTGGATGAAAATGGTGGTATGATGATTAGTTGATATTAGTTTTAGAATTAAGATCAAGGGGGCATTTTGGTCAGCTCAATTTAGTTTCGACCAGATTTAGAAAACTGGGTGAAAATTAAAGATTTAAAATTCAAGACATATATTTTATGTCGATCAAGGGGTTAAGTGTCACTTTTGAAACATTCGATTTCAAGTAGCACTCTTAGCAAAAACAGATCACAGTATGTTTATCATTTTATTTGTTTTGAATTAGCATGTTATAATTAAATTGACAGTTTATATTCGACGTTGACGAGTTACATTTTCTCAACTTAAATCCAAAACATGTTTAGCTATTTGAATTCTGAAATAAATCAATTGAATTGAACATATTTAAATTAAAATGAACTGGACTATTACAAATTGAACGGATATAACTGAAATTGAACACTTTGTACTACTGTTAAAATTGAACTTTTTGTAATATATTGAGTTACACCAGATGAATTGAATTGATTTTAACTTAAATTACATTTAAACAAAACATATCTCTTCATTTCATCCATTAGCTTAGTGTGGGATTGAACATTACTACTACACCAATCCATCAATCTTCCATTTAACCACCCACAATTGAAGGGCTCTTTCCCAGAATGATTTTAACTTGTGTACTAAAAGTAGTGACACCTTCACATTTCAGCAGCCCACCTTGTGCCCTCCATTTCCATGGCCTCCAAGTGGAAATCTTCTTCTTCATTATAGCCCCAGCTCATGGCTATCATTGGTGTCTATGCCCCTAAAATTTCAAGTGCATTTGGTGAATTTAAGCTGCTGAGATTATTGTGTTCATCAAATTCTGTCCAAGAAAAAATCACTTTTGCTTTTTGCAACTGATGAGATGGATTTACTGGTGATAAAGAACAAACAGACAAAGATAGGATAAAAACAAAGCAAGAAAAGAGTGAAATTATAACGTATGTCTTCACTCATAGTTTCAAAATTGGATCTTTTATTCACATTTCCCCTGAAAGATTCAATTTGTCGGATTTGTTTTACTGGGATTGATCTTGGTCATAAAGATTGTTTTTTTACTGCCCTACTTGCTTATCCGGATAGAGACTTGGAATTCTCTTTGAAAGTGTGGAGAATACATTAATCATCAAGCCCTGTCTTAATTTCTTCACAAGAATGATCATTTCTGCAGTCAAAAAACTTTTACTGGTAATCACCATAGTGAAGATGAATGATTGGCCTTCAGAAATTTGGTGAATGGTAATTTTTTAGACGAAATGTGTGCAGACATACCCGGCGCCAGTCTTTTTGAATTATTCCTTTCCTGAATGATGTTCTTCCTTCCTCCAATAGGAGTGGAATATAATCACAATAAAGATATGATAATCTGTTTTGGTTAGATTAAGATGGTATGCGCAATCCACTATGATCTATGACTCGTCCGTTCGTGATACTATAAGAATGTTGCTTGATATGCATTATTGGTTGAGATAAAATAAAGAAGTTTCCTCAAGACAGTCTACGATGTTGTAAGTTCTATCTAAGATGATGGATTGATACTTGAGATGCGTGTGTAGTTTATGGCTTTTAATGGTAGCCAATGAGGTTGATATTACAGTTTTTACTGAATCTCCTATATGTACGTTTGTAATAGGATAATTAGTTCGATTGACATATAGTTTGACTATCCTACTATAGAATGCTTAGATTATAAATTGATTCCACTTATTATAATTGGCATGGAGCATAATCCAACACGGTCTTTCAAAAAAAGTTTGATTAGAAGTCAATGCCATTTACTATAATCGCTATTGATCGTATTTCACATGATCTTTTAGAAGGAAAATATGACACGTATCCAGAGAAACATGCGAGAAATAGACACACTCTCTCTGTTTAATTAAAGATGATACATTTACCTAATATTAGATGTTTAATCAAAGATGACAATTGAAAAACTAGTTTTACCGTTTTACGCGTTAACTAGCAAACATATGTTCCAACGTAGTCTAACCTAACCAAGTATGTAAAGTAAATAAACACAAGACACACAACTTGGTTACGCAGTTC
>JAULKM010011521.1:0-14753 GCA_032355605.1 Rubia tinctorum
TCTAAATATGAGCACACTATCTCATTAAAAAACCCAGTGGAAAAAAGAGTATAGTGTTAACTCCTAAAAATACTAAATAAATAAAAATATAACAAATGACATTTTCTAATTCATATCAATCTACCCCATAGGTAGTTCGGTAGTAAGAATGAGAGCATAAAAATTGTAATCTTTGATTATAAGCCCTCTAATTGATGCCTATTTGACGAACCTGCGGGGAGGTTGATTAGGCTAACATTTCTCAGACTGCTCAAAGTCATGAATGCTTTTGCTTTCTTTGTGAATGAGCTTCTTTTATTATTTTCTTTGTTCTCATATCTAAGTTGTGATTCGTGCTAACAGCTGTTTAGCTGTTGACCGTCGTAATACTTTGGCTATTTTTAGCTCTTACTATTCTTCTCTTCTTTATTTCTACTTAACTTTGTACTTAACAACTGCAATTCCTTCCACATATCAAAATGTAATAACGTGTGGGTATTATGATAAATTCCCTTGGATTATACCCTTTATAGGTTTACAAAAGACTTGATCCCTCAGGAATTTTTCCCTTCTCGCACAAAATAGAAGTCTAATCTAGCAGCTGGGAATAGTCCCAGAATTTGTTACCTAATCATGCGCCGTACTTACTAAGATTTGTGATGCTCCAGGTACGGGGCCCTCTTTCCCATCCATTGTTTCCTACTTGTAGGTTCCCTTCCCCAACACTTCTGCCACTTTATAGAACCTTCCCATGTGGCGTCCAGCTTCTTTTGTCCTTGCACTCTTCTAGCCTAGTTTTTTTAGGGTAAGCTCTCCATGCTTCAAACTTTTGGGCCTCACTTTACTGTTGTAGTTTTCCTGCATCCAGGACTTATATGCATCTTCTTTCGGGGTTTCTTTCTCCCTGTGCTCCTCCAATTCTTCCAAGCTGGCCCTAATAACTTCTTCATTGTCTTCGAGTTTCAGCGGGGACGTGACCCTCCTGCTAGGCACTGCTATCTTGGGTGTAATTATTGCTTAAGTGTCATAACAGAGCCTATATGGTGACTCTCCAGTTAGTGTTCTAGGTGTGATTTGGTATGCCCATAACACACTCATCAGCTCCCCCTCTCACTTGATCTTGGCTTCTCCTAGTATCTTATTTAGACACTGGAGTATGGTCATGTTTGTTACTTCTGTCTGCCTATTCGTATAGGGGTGGGCGACTGAGGTGAACTGCTTCTTGATTTTCAATTCCTTGCGCCAGGAGCTGAAAGGCTCAATGGCGAACTGCTTCCCATTGTCACTGACCATGATCTGCGGGATCCTGAATTTGCAAACAGTGTTTCTCCAAAACAAAGTTTGTGATCTTTCTTCCTGTTACGGGGGTTACCGCCTCAGCTTTCACCCACTTAGTGAAGTATTCTATTGCTACTACTAAGAACTTGTTCCTGCCAACAACTTCAAGGAATTGTCCCACAATATCTATTCCCTACTTAGCGAATGACCATGGTGACTTGATACTGGTCATTTCTTCCATAAGTAATCTATACATTTGGGGGTTCTCCGGCACCTGTGGCACTCTCTAACAACCTTCACGGTGTCTGACTTCATTGTTGGCCTGTAGTTACGTGCTATGATAGCTCTAAGCACTAGGGTCTTAGGTCCCTGGTAGCTGTTACAACTTCCTTCATGCATTTCTCATAGAACCACCTTGGCCAGGACAGGTTCAGCGAATCTAAGCTCCATGTATCCATGCTTGTAAAGCAAACCATATTTCATCGCATAATGTAGGGCATTCCTCTTAATTATCTTCGTTGCATTTTCATCAACCGGCAGGACCCTAGCTTCAAGAAAAGCTCTCAACGACGTCATCCAATTTTTTCTGTGTCTAGCACTATAGCAACCTCTCCTCGATCTGTGGATCTTTTGGCTAACTCCACTACCAAGACAGATGCGATCAGATGTGCATATGCAGACGAGGCCAGCTTACAGAGAGCATCACCTCTAGTGTTCTTGGATTTAGGTAACCTGATGATATCGAATTCCATGAACTATGTTGATAGGTTGTTGACCTTTTCCATGTATCTCATCATTGTTGGCTCCTTCGCAGCGTACTACCCACTGTATTTCTTTGCCACCAATATTGAGTCTTCACATGCCTACAGCTTCTTTGCTCCCATATTCTGGGCGATATCCATTCTTTCTATCAACGCCTCATTGAGAGCTTCATTATTAGAGGCGGGGAACTTGAAGCGAAGAGGGTAGGTGGCTTCCAACTTCTAGGATTCTGATATACATGCACTTGCTCCCTCTACTGCAGACGCCCCATCTACATGTAGACTCCATACATCCGGCCCAATCAAATAGGCTCCCTTGCTTAGTACGGGTTGTCTTTCTTTCTCTTTCTCTTCTTCTTTTAGAACTTTTTCTAGGAAATCTACAACCACTTGGCCGTTTAGTGCCTTGCGGGGTGCATATTCAATGGTATGCTCCCCTAATTCCATTGCCCACTTCACCAATCTTCCTCATGCTTCCGATCTGGTGGTATTGATTTCAAAGGATGATTTTCCAGCACCACTATTGGGTGTGCTAAAAATACTATCTAAGTCTTCTGGCTACGTGCACCAATACTAGCACAACTTCACTTGCCCTGTGTATCCCCTTTATGGACCTTGCAGTGCCCTACTCACATAATATACTGATCTCTGCACCATGTTATCCTCCTTGACGAGGGCTGCATTAACACTGTCATAGTAGGATGCGACATACAGATACATTATCTCTCATGGTTACAAACTGGTCAGCAGTTGTAGCTCTTTCAGGTGCACCTTCAGTTTTGCAATAGTTTATTCTTCCGGCTCTCCCCACTACACTACTCCCTTCTTATCAATGCTTCCTTTCACAATTTGGAAGAAAATGAGTTCTTGCTCTACTGCTCTAGATAAATATGTTTCATAGCTACCAGCTTCCCATTCAAACTTTAAATTTCCTTTATTGTGCGAGGGAAATTCTTCTCCAAGATGGCTTTCACTTTCTTCTGGTTTTCCTGTAATCCTTCATTGATACCATGTGACCAAGGAAATTGCATGCTCCAATTATGAACTAGCACTTAGCAGGGTTCAACTTCATGCTTGTCTTCCTGAATTGATTAAACGTCTGAGCTACGTCTGCCACAAAACAGTCGTATCATGTGCTTTTTATCACCATATGGTCAACGTATACCTCTAAATTATTGCCAACCTGTTCCTAGAATATCTTATCCATCACCCTTTAGTACGTGGCTCCCGTATTTCTCAGGCAAAAAAGTATCACGCGGTAGCCGAATGCTCATTTTTTCGTGATAAATGATGTTTTTCCACATCACTTTCTAACATAGGGATATGGTGATATCCCTTGTATGAATCAAGACAGCATTTAATCAAAAATTAGTGAGGACATCTACCTTCTAGTCAATAACTGGTAACATGTAGCAATCTATAAGGCAGGCCTTGTTCTGGTCCATATAGACCATGCACATCCTCTAGTTGCCATTTGATTTCTTTACCAGGACTGGGTTTGCCAACCAGATCGGGTATGGGATTTCTTTCACTATCCCAGTTTCCAATAGTTTCCTAATTTCCTTGTTTACTGCTTCATTTCTCTTTTTGCACAACATTCTCCTTTTCTGCTTGAACTAGCAATATTTTAGCACTACATTGAGTTCATATCATCCGATCTCTTAAGGTATGTCGGTCATGTATTGTGGCTTCTAGGTGAATGCCTATATGTTTTCTTGATGCGTCCTTAAAGCCACTACTATCTGCACTGCTTCTGGTGGTAAAGCCACTACTATCTGCACTGCTTGACCCTCTCCCAGCTGCACTGTCTACACTTCTAGTCCCAACTTAGATTGGTCATCTCCGCCTACTATCATCGCTACTACCCTAGGCTTTCTTACATGTTCTCCTTATGTCTGGACTTCTGCATCTCTTCTCTGCTTGCTCAGGGCAATCTGGTGGCATTTCCTTGCTTTTGCATGTCTCCTCTCACAGTTGCTATCCAAAGACTAGTGGGAAATTTGAGCAACGGGGGATAAGAGGTCACTATTCCCTTCAAAAGTGCTAAGGCTAATCTGCCTAGGATCATGTTGCAAGGGTTGTTGGCTCTTACTACAAGGAACTCCATATCAATCGCCTTATTGCTTACTTCATCCCCTACCGTCATCGGTAGGAGTATAGTTCCCTTTTTCCATACCGTTTTGTTTACAAAGTCAACCAACGGAGTGTCCGTCGATTTTAACTTCGTTCCCTTGTTTCCATCCAGCTTATCAAAATAGTACAAGTACACTATTTTTGCTGAGCTTCCACTATTCACATAAGCTCGATGTATCCTTTTTTCTATCACTTTCACCATGATCAGAAACCGCATCTGCTCCTTCCAGTCTATCCAGTATAGGGTCTTCAGACTCGAACGATATTACTTCATTCGCACCCAACCTCCTGTCAGCTACCCTTGCCTAGGGTGCCTGTCTGCAGTGAACCTTTCTTTGTGACTCTTTTCTCCCTCTTGCACTCCTCCGGATGATAGTATAGATGTCGGTGATATTTCTACCAATGCTATCGTCTGTGGGTGTATTATCTTGTTGTCTCTTGCCATCCTCCCTTAATTCTGTTCATTCTACTTCCTTTCCTTTGCTCCTGCAATCTCTCTTTGGGGTTCTCTTCCTGTTTTGGTCCTCTCATGGCTTATGGTGGTTTCCTAAGAGACTAATTCCTCCTATTTTGCTTTGGTATGTGGCCTTGGTTTGGATATTCATAGAAGCCACTAAAGTGAAAATCTACTTTAGTGTCTTGATGAGCGGGGTGAACTTGTTTTGTCAAAATTCAGCCTGTTGGGCCGAATTGACTCTCTCTCATTCATGTGTTTTTCACTGTCAATCTCATTCCTTCGGGGCATGCACCAGATCGCACCTCCTTCCTTCTCATGTCAGTGTTAATTACTCTGCTAAAATTTAATTTCATTATTACCTCGTCAATCATTTTGGGGGGGTGTTCAGGGTGCAGTCCAAAGCAGCTTCTTAATTAAAGCAGCCCGAAACAGCTTCTTAATTAACACATTTACACCGGTATTGCCTATATATGCACCAGTATTTGTACCTGCTAGTTACTTAGCTAAAAAAATTTTGTTTTGCTTTTCGATCAAAGGAATAAATTAAATGGGGAATTAAAGCAGCACTAAGAAGTTGCATGATTAACATATTTACACCGATATTGCATAAATAGGCACTAGTAAATATACATGTGCTAGTTACTTAGCCAAAAAATTAGTTTTTGGTCTCGAGTCCATGAATTAAATTATATGGGGATTTAAAGCAATCCAAAGTAGCTGTTTTGTTAACAAATTTACACCGGTATTGTCCATATAGGCATCGGTATTTATAGTACATAGTTATTTAGGCAAAACATTTAGCTTTTGCTCTTGGGTCCACGAATTAGATTTAATTTCCAATTAAAGCAGCTCCAAGTAACTGCAACAATGTCATAGGTACTGGTATCTCGTTCAAAGTAAAAATGAAAAAAATTTCAACCTATTTAACACCCATTTTAAGTGTACAACAAAACCTAGTTTACCTCTAAAGGAAACACCAATCTCCCTATCTCAAAATTTACCAACAAAGGCTCGGCAATTTACCCACAATGGACCAGCAAGAAGAAGGTAAATCACCTCTTCTTTATTAAATATATTCATATGATTCCTTTGAAATATTTGTTCAAGGATATATGTGATTGTTCATGATTCTTTTGGGTCGCATGCAAGGTGTTTGATAAAATGCTTGAATGAGTTTTTTAGGAGATGGGACCTAAACCCACATTGAGAAGGACAATCCATGCATCCTCTTCATCACCACCAATTTGATCGACGAGCAAGTATCCGGCCTATAATTTAGTGCCTGAGGAGGAAAAGGGTTACCACAAACATACAAAGCACGTCGTCATCACCTAAAGAGAGGAATAGAGGCATCTCCTCCATTCGAAGAAACAATCTGCATCTTTGGGTGGAAAAAACCATGTGAGACTCCAACTCATTCAACATTAGTATTATAAGTGAGATATACCGAAACTTGAGGTGCAGCCCAACCTACGATGAGGTGTACTGTGGAAGCAAAATTGTGCCACTTACATCATAGCTATAAATGACTTGTTCAGGTTGCCCAATGTTCCAAATGATAAGGATGAAGTCATCGCATTCCATACAATAGATGGGGATATCTACAACATAGAAATCCAATAGGAAAGTAGATCATGAAAACTTTAACTAGGGAAGGTACCGACGTAGATGCTGGGTGGAGCGAAATTCCTAAGAAGGCACTGACTCTTGAAATAAATTGGTGGTATCACTTTGTTGCGTTTAGAATAGATTCAGTAACAGTTAACATGGAAGTGCACAAAAATAAGCTCACCCACTTGTACGCAGTTAAAATGAACTTTGATGGAATGTTGGTCTACGAATCATGAACAATTTGAGACAGGAACCAAATAAGACAAGGTGCTACGATTTTTCTAGCATCATCTCGTTCCTGTGTACAAGAGCAAGTGTCTGTCACCGTCTCCACGACGTATATGGGCAATTAATGTGTAATATTTTTGTGGATTCTTTCTAAAAACAAGGTTGTGAAACAGTAGTCCCTTCCCTTGAATCAAGAGTTGTTGCTTGGAGGTTGGTGTACAAAACATGCTTGAAGAATCCAAGTATCAGAGACCATGGTGCAACCACATGGCTAAGGTTTTTAGGTATCCAAGTATCAATAAAAGTTGTTGGAGATTTCCCACCATACAGAAAAATGTGATGTGCATGTTGGCACAAGTACACGTGGTGGGGATGATACATAAAAAAATTGAGAGGTGGAACAATTTTCATGTTACTATTCATGAAATAGATCTATTTTTCAGTGAACCTTTACAAATTCATAAGAATGTAATGTATTATTACGTTAGACCGTCTGAAACTTTCATTCTAATTTAAAAATGATTTATTCCAGGTAATTAATATGTTGTTTGATGCTAGGGAATGCTGAAATATTTCTAATACTTAGTATATTTTTTGGGGGGTATATAGTGTGTTTAGGAAACATTTGGCCTATTGGGTAATTTCCAATATAAAATTACGCTACAAACACATCAATTAACTCTAGAACGTATAGTAGCGTTTCTACACGTGTCATCACCGTAAATGAAACATTCATTATATGATATATTTGATAAGAAAAAAAATCTAATTCGGAGCTATTTATGGTTCCTTATTAAATATTGGGGCCATATTGTGATTCTTCGGAATATAGTACAACCAACCAATGTTGACTTTTGAGGTTATTTCGTACACCTGTTCAGGGTTGAAACATATGGTCATGATTGTCTTGAATCGAATTGCATTTTAGTGTTTTCAATTATATATTTTGACGCTTCAAAGATTCTTGGAGAGACAGAAGTGAAAAAAGTAAAAAAGTTTACTCGTAGCTTAAAATAGAAATCTGCTTAAACTGGATGGTACTCCAAACATCCTCGATGTAATTCCAATTTACACGACTGAGGAATTCAATAACTAAACTAATGTTGTAAGATATTCGAATTACATATTGTAACTTCAAAGAAAACCATTACAAGTTACTCTAGAACATGTACTAAAGCTTTGTGAATTTTTACCACCAGAACACAAATAATTTCCCATTTGAATATAAGGCTAGAATATTGAAATTTGTATTTTCCAGATTTATGAAAACTACAGTAATCGCATCGCACATTTTGAGGACCTAACCGCAACAAACAAAGATCAACAATTTCTAGAGTCAAATTAACCCTGTGGGTTCAACCATTCAAGTTATGTAGTATGGTGTATTATAAGGTCCCATTCAGGTGTGTGGGATTAGTAGTCGACAGGGGTGAATGTTAATGTTTGGGGTCATAGTGTAATTTTACCATAATATAGAAATACATCTTATTTTTATTTTATGGGGCCTGGGGTTTGCCTGAATAAGTTTCAAATAGAAAATTGAAGAGTTAATTAAATTATTCAATCATCAATTTCTCTATTTAGAGGGCCAAAAAACTACAAGGGAGGTGAATGCAAGAATCATAAAAATTAAGAAAGGCAAGAAAATTTTACTTACACTGGTATAATAGTTCAGTAATACAGGTGTAAATATAATTTTTTGGCGGGACATGAAAAAAATTAAAATTTCATTGTTAAAAAGGGTGGAAAACAAATTGTACCGGTATGTTATACAAAGGAACCAGTTTTATGTAGTTACTTATCAAAAAAATCACACTAGCTCTCGGGTAAGAGATCATTTAAAAAATTTATTTAAAGCAGCCTTTGGGCAGGTGCTTGGGTTTGAAATTTACTCCAGTATACATATCAAAGACACCGGTAAAGGTACCGGTGATACGTACTTAGGCAAAGATTTTAAGATTCGCTCACGGGTTCAAAAAAACTATTATAAAACCTAATTAAAGCAGCATTGAGCAGATGTGTTGTATCATCATACACACCAGTATCTTTATCAAAGGCACCGGTCATGTTGCCGGTGCTAGTTACTTAGCCAAAATATTTGTCACAAAACATAAATTATAAATACATAGGCACTGGTTTCATGTCTTAAAAACATGTGTAAGACGACGTGATATAAAAACTGAATTTGAAAGAAGAATGTTTCAAACCAACGTTGGTCGCTCTCTATCCCCTTCTCCCTTCATCTTCCACAAAAATTAACTTCCACCACTCCCCAAAAAACTCATCATAAATCCCCACAACTTCTCATAACTCCATCAACCCTCACACATCCTTGGTATAAGAGGTCCAAGAAAACCCATTTTGTATTACAACCTTCATTGCTTTAAACCCTTTCAAAGTGGGAGTAAATCGATGGATTCAACTCTTCAAGCACACCCGATTCATTCTATCCCTCAAGGTTAGTCATCTAGGTATCCTTTTCATTAGTTTTGCATCTTTATTTTTGGTTAGGAATCACTACATATGTTATGCACATATCATGTTCAACAAATGCCTCAAAGAAAAACAAGCTTCGATTAAGGCCGACTTGATATGAATTTGACTCCGTTATAAAATTATGTTCAAGTGTATTATCTTTGTCCTTTATTTGTAATATTTATCTTTGTTTTCTATTTATTTGGGGATGTTTCAAGTGTTATATATTGGTGTTTGTGATATATATCTATGTTAGTGTTTTTGTTGTTCGTGTTGTATCAATGGCGTAGTTTTTGTTGTATCAATGGTGTATTTATGATGGAAAGGGTCATTTTATGATGGAAAGGGCCGTGTTAGTGTACCTATAATGGCATGGTTTTTTTGTTCATGTTGTATCAACGACGTAGTTTGTGTTGTGTCAATGGGGTAGTTTGTGATGGAAATGTTTTTGTTGGTGTAATTGTAATGGCACGGTTTTTGTTGTTCGTGTTGTATCAATGGCGTGATTGGTGTTGTATCAATGGTGTAGTTTGTGATGGAAATGGATTGTTCTATGATTAATTGGGTTTCTCTACTCTATTCTTGTAGATGCCGCCTAAACGAGGGAAGTTAACCACCAAGAGGAAGCATGCAGGGACACGGAATAAGGTGGATGTTGTCATCGATGACGTAGATGTGCTTAAACTGAACTGCCGCATAAAAATATTCCATTAAAAATAGAGTTTGAGGGAAAAGGAGTGCCTGAAGATCAATCAAGGAGGGAAGACCAGGAAGAACATGCCAAAGAAGAAACTCAGAATGAGTGAGATGTGCAGCCCAGCGATGCTTCGAAAAGGGGGTTGGCGCTCAACCATCGAGCAGGCAAATGAGAGGCGAAAAGAACCAGTAAGGTGAGGAAATTCAATAAATGGAATAATGACTTGTCCAAGGATGGGGGCCAATCGAGTGAAGCGTAACCTATCCAACTTTCCGGTATTAAGATACGTTTTAGGTATGGATGAGAACAAGTTCGAGGTCAATACTTGGTGCAGGCAACGTGGAATTCCTACGAGTCAGTCTGTTATGCTAGCAAAGGAGAGAAATCCTGTCCTTGTGGCATTTGACTTTCAAGATAAAGATGTGGTTTGCCCGAAGAAATAGACTGCATGGATAGCGCATGACAATTATGCATTCCGGCGTCACATCAAATTCAGATTATGGGACTGATGCAATGTTCCAAACGATGTGAGGGAAGAGGCGTTGAAGGATATATTGGTGAGCACTTCAAAAGTTTGGGTACTAGTCATATATACTTATTCAATAATCAACACACATTTAATGTCTTTCTATCTAAATTTTTTATTACAGGAAAGCATTAGAATTGAAAACAATTTGACCGAGGGTCAAACTAATCAATTGAAAAAGGATGTTTTCATGAAGGCAAGATACTGCCAACGAAATTGGATGACAAAGGTTCCAAACAAGTACATACATGATGTGGATAGTGGAGAGAATAAATCAAATGTCAAACCATGGGAGAAGTATTAGTGGATGGATGAGGAAGAGTGGCACTTGTTTGAGCGTATGCATCAGACCCCCAATTTCATGGTATGATTAACTACAATTAACATTATGAAAATTTCTTACTCAACACTTGGTTTTATATCATACTATCTAAGTCTGATGATTACACAATTCATGCCCTTAGGTGAGATGAGAAACTGCAATAACTCAAGCTTCCGCAAAGGATTACACCCACCACACTGATCAGGGCTTCAATGAATAGGAGATTGAGCAACAACTCAATCAAAAAGATTTCAAGCTGGGCAGATCGCTTATATACCAAGAGTCGAACAAGGGCAGGGGAGGCGAGTGCACATAAAACAAGTACATTTTAGTACCACAATAATAATGCTTACTTATATATTACTAAAATTTTCAAGTTATATTTAATTCCATTTGTATAACTTTGCCCCTACAGATTCGTAACAGGAAAAAATTGACAAACTACCCGATGATGGAAAGGTACATCATGGATTGCAATGTGGAAGTTGTGGAAATGATAAAGAACAGTTACTATATGTTCTTCCCAGTTTTCCGACCATCGACATTTGATGTTAAGCATACCAGTGGTGTGGGCATAGATCAACTGGTCGAGTTCGTCAACAAGCTTGGAAATTTCCACTGGATAACATGGATTGATAATGCACAAATAGATGTGTGTATGGGGTGAGTTTCAACCCTTACATGCTTACTTATATTTTTAATCATTTCAGATTCAATTCATTAAATGTCCTTAATCTAATAGATAAATCTGGGAGAAAGATTATGAAACTAATGCTGGTTGCATCCAATTCCGTCCTTCAAACATGGGAGGCTTGACACAGATCATAGGGTGGGAAAAAGAGAGAGATGTGATCAAAGATGAAATTTGTATTATTGCACCCGTTCCAACTACAACGCTACCAAAAGGTTTGAGAGTGGAAAGAATGGGGTTATCCACAGAGATGTTAGGTATCTAAGAGCCTACTAAACACAGCTGCGATTGAGTCGTCAATCCGATCACGCATCAGGAATAATCAATGTTGGTGAAACAGGCTTAGGAGGGGTTTGCTAACAACTACAAACCTGTAATTAACAAGAGATTAAAATATGTAAATTAATACTTGGGGAGCATTTGCGTAACACAATCAATGTCATTTTGATCCTCAATTCCATCACACATCAGAACTACAATCATATTCTAGTGCCTGTGACACACGGTGTGGTCGATGGTAAACACATCCCCAGGCTTGTCACGTAGGGTGTGCATGTAATTTTCCATTGACATCGCCTCAGTACTTAAGGGAGTGCATCAATGGCCCTGCATGTTGTGAAGATTTGAATCTCCCCCATGCTATTACGTCCCGGGCACTACACCACGAATGCTTCTCCGTAGGCCTAAAATGGAAAAGGGGATGAAACACCTTATCGATGGCTCTAAGGTTGCAAAACTAACAATGGTTTGCTACTCTTGCTATCTCTACCTGTATTCCTTTGGACCAACTCTCAGACCAACTAGTGTATGGTCAGTTGTAACGTTGATTCGGAAACCCACGCACACACACCCACACGGTTCTGAACTATTGTTACCCCAAGTACATCTAGGTTTCCTTCCCCCGGGGTATCAATAATTGCACCAACATGAAAGTAGACTATGGTTAATACACCAACAATTAACAAGAATATGAAGAATAAGCCAACATAATAATCACAAACACGTAAAAATAGGTAGATCTAAGGAATCTCACAAAAAATATTAATTCATTGAATACAAACACAATCCCAAAGTAAATAACCTACTCCATATGCATTGAACCCAAGTATTTCATTAGATTCAACACATTAGGGCAAAAGAAAAATAATGAGAATGAGTAAAAGAACCTAAAGAGAAAGAAGAGAACTTTCTCTCTCTGTCCTACTCTTGAAGTCTAAAAATGAGCATAAATTTAAACCCTAGTAGACATAGGTCCATATATATAGTAGTAGGAACCGTAGCAGCCGCAATGTGCATGGCCAATGCAAAACTGCATGGTCCCTACATGGTTATGCCGGTGCAGGTCTTGCGGCATGACACGACACAGGCCGCACAGATCGACACAAGATGTTGGCTGGTGTCCCATCTTAAACTTCTGATTTACACGTCTTGTGTCATTTGGCGTGGCTCATTGGCTGGGATGAATTTTTGCTCAGTTGAACACCACAAGCTGTGTCATTTTTCACACCACGTGGGTCGATCTTCACTTTTGGAACTTGGAACGAAGTAGACCGTGTGAAATGGAACGTTTCGTGCCAACATGGGACAATATACACTTCGTAAATGAGAAGGCATAGAAGCATTTCGTAGAGATCCTGGGCAGTAGAATAAAGGAGGTTAAGGTGATAAAGCCTGAAGACATTCCTCGACTCTACCTCGATTTTTTCCTCAAACCATTCAAACCTTTGTAAATGGAGGGTTTGATATGCTTGGACAGACTGACGTATGATACATAGGTCAAGGAGTTCTACGCCAATTTTGCTCAGCCATCTACGGACATCTACAGTACAGAGTGAATAGAGTGGACGTGAAGATGACGACGAAGCTTATCAATCAAGTGATTGGGTGCACAGTCGGTGCGGAGGAACACCCAAAGGTTGAGCCCCTACGGTTGTACTGACTTGATTGGGTGCACAGTCGGTGTGGAGGAACACCCGAAGGTTGAGGCCCTACTATTGTACTGCCAAGATAATTGGCCTCCACTGGTCTTCAAGGATGACTAATCTGATCTCTTGACCCCAACCGTATGATGAAGAAGTACTTCAAAATTAAAGTGGGGAACGGGCTCATCAAAGCAGGGTAGATCAAGGTTGATGTCCTCAATCTCGAGGAAAGGATGATGTACAATATAATTGTACAAGTTCTGATTAACTGGGTCGTCATCGCCTATGATGTACAATATAATTGTACAAGTTCAGATTCCTGTCAGACATTCTTTGGAGTGCACGATCAACGAGACCGTCATGTACCACCACATTGCGCATAAAAAGTTACTAAACACAGGGTACACCATGATCCAGGAGATGCACCAAGTTTCCATCGTAAGGAATAGTCAGACACTCTCCTATAATAGTGTGGTCACCGCCAATCTGGAGAAGAAGAAGGTCCCAATCAAATCAAAGGCGAAGATCCAGCCAAAGTACTATGATGTGAACTACTTCGAGCCGAAGCATTGGCATTGGGAGGCTGGGAAATGGATTGATCGAAACATCCCCAAGGGAAATGTGGAAGTGATTCAGCTAACCGGGAATGAGGCGAACCCTTCAGCTTCTACAACAGAGGATCCTGGACCACCAGTACTCCTACCCCAAGATCGGGTATGACATTTTTTAGGTTTTATGGATTTTCCAAAATATTCATTATTTACGTTTTATAAGTGTTATTTCATTTAACTTATTTTTTTCCCAATAGGCCTTAAGCATAGCTCCTGGGGCATCGTCATGAAGGATGTGGCAGAGACCAAGGTCCCGACGTAGCGCACAGACCGTAACATGCAAAAGATTTTGGAAGAATTGGTGAAGCTGAGGTCTATGATTGCTGGTGCGATCAATGCACTTGGGGATGAGGTGCCTGGAGATGACGAGGATGACGTGAGACTAACATATAATTAAGAAGGGTTTGGAAATGACGATATCGATATCGATTCTTCCATCGAAGAGTCGGATGGAAATACTTCGTCAGCAGATGACATCCCAACCCCATCACCACCCCATTGATTACCACGATTTTTATTTTATTGTGCACGATTATGACTTATTTTTGGACTTTATTGGGATATTTTATCTTTTGCTTGATAACTTTTAATTTGTGGGACGTTTCCGGGATTTTGTATGCATTTGAGCAATATATATTAGTCTTTCCAATTTAGTTTCATTATATTTCATACTGGATTTTGTGAACTTGGGATGGGACCTTTTCATCCTACATTCCATGTTCAGGCTATTGGTGTGTCGTTTTACACCAAAAATAAAATCGAGCTCTAAGCTGAATTTTCAGTTCAGGATTCTGCGGTCGGTATGGGAAAACCGACCAGTATAGCTGCGAGCAAGTTCGTTTCCCAAGAGATTGGCAAGACTTTTTCCTTAATCTTTAATCTGCGAATTTGTGACCAATGTAACCAGATGAGGGTAGTGAATAATAAAAACCAAAAATTGAGTAAAAACGAGAATGGAAAATCGTTACAGATTGCAAAAAGATTCAACTATGATGAGAAAATTCCGGTTCCGATCAATTCCGTACTGGCTTTCTATCTTGATCCTTGATGCAAAGATGACTT